>QZGG01001695.1:0-12500 GCA_006409495.1 Sedum album
GAGTTACCATTCAACACTACTACAGATCATATTTATAACAGCGCTCTTTATTTATATTTAACAACGCTTCGTGAAGCGATGTTGAAATGAATGCTGTTGTAAATCGTTGATTTATCACAGCGCTTTATAAAAATAAACGCTGTTGTTTATATTACTATTTAACAGCGCTTATTTATTATCAAACTCTGTAAAAAATGTGTATAAACAACAGCGCTTTTGTAAAAAGCGCTGTAATAAATATACGATTTACAACAGCACTAGTTTTTACAGCGCTTCAAGAAGCGCTGTAAAATATAAATAAAAAGCGCTGTTATTTAGGTTATATTTTGCAGCGCTTACGTAAAAAGCGCTGTCAAAAATATTCACTCACAACCACGCGTAAACCAAAAACGCAGTCGTTTATTTGACATATTACACAGCGTTCACTACTACAGATCAGATTTATAACAGCGCTTGTTTTTGCTATTCAACAGCGCTTCTTGAAGCGCTGTTGAAACGAGTGCTGTTGTAAATCACCGATTTATAACAGCGCTTTTTTTAAAAATGCGCTGTTGTTTATAAGCATTTTTAACAGCGCTTATTTATTATTAAGCGCTGTTAAAAATGCCAATAAACAACAGCGCATTTTAAAAAAAAGCGCTGTTATAAATCGGAGATTTACAATAGCACTCGCTTCAACAGCGCTTCAAGAAGCGCTGTTAAAGATCAAGAAAAAAGTGCTGTTAAAAATAATAACTCACAACCACGCGTAAAACCAAAAATGATGTCATTTAATTAACATATTACACAGCGTTTTTATTTAAGCGCTGTAAAATAATAATTATTTTTAATAATTAGAAAATTAAAATAATTCGAATATTAAATAATTCAAATTAAAGTGCTGTTAAATATTTCGCAATAATTTTCGGGGATTCGAAAAAACGGTTATTGAAATTTAATAATAATTAAAACCCCTTTAAAAGGCAATCAATTTTATTTAAATCGTAATATTACAATGAAATTGAAATCGATTTTTTTACTAAAACCCTAGCCTTCTTCATGCTGAACTCGGTGCTCGTCTTGAATTTGTCACATTCTCTTCGACACTATCACAAAATTCGACAAATCTGCAAGAAAATAATAGTGTTAATATCATAGTTTTAATATAAAACGAAACAAAACATAAAAGCTTAACGAGAAATTCAATATAAAACACCAAAGCTCAACAAAAAGGTGTTTATCCTTACTCGAATCGGTGAAGAACTAAAATAATTTGACACAAAAATTTCAATGTAAAGTTTGATATATATAGAAAGATTGTAGCGGGAAGTTTGGGCGCGTAATTAAAAATTCTGAAATTTTAAGTATGGAATGTGGACCGTTAGATTATTTTAAGCAATGATTGGGATTAAAATCTTTGCGAAACTGAGTCGACCAATCACGTCATTTCTCTCTTTAACAGCGCTTAAAATATTTAAGCGCTGTTAAAGAGTATTTTTTTAAAGTAAATCGAATTAAAAAAACTTTCAACAACGCTTATCATGTTTAAGCGCTGTCGTATAATATTTACAACAACGCTTAAACATAATAAGCGCTGTCGTAAACCGTTGATATTTGTTTTGTTTTTCTTTATAATTTATTGATTTGTAAAAAACAAATTTAGTTGAAAATTTGATTTATGAAGCTAATAACTCATTTACTTCAAAAATAATTATTTACTTGCATTTTTGTTGTGTTTTGATTAATGAAAAGTATAGTTGATCAAAATGTACATTGTTCAACCTATTGCTTAGTAAAGAGACACATTACAAATTTTTAAATGACAACGATTTCAAATGCTTATATATGTTCTCATGATATTTTAATGAATTGAATGTTAGTTATTGAGTTTTTAAATTCTTAACTTAACAACACCTTTAAAATATATAACCTGATTTTTTAAACTTAAAAATAGTAAAAAGATGTCTTTTACAGCGCTTTTACATGAAATAAGCGCTGTAATATATAAAAATTTTCAATTTAAAATTATTAATTATGAATTTACAGCGTTTATTTGAAATTAAACGCTGTTAGAAGTAATTATTTTATTATTAATTTTAATATATATTACAGCGTTTATCTATTTAAACGCTGTTATAATTAGAGTTTGGATTTAGGGGTTAGGGTTCGGGGTTCAGGGTTTAGAACCCTAATTACGAAAGCGCTTTTTTAAAATTAAACGCTGTTAAAAGTTAATATATATTACATCATTTATTTATTTAAACGCTCTTATAATTAGGGTTTGAATTAAGGGTTAGGGTTCGGGGTTCAGGGTTTAGAATCCTAATTACGACAGCGCATTTTTAAATAAAACGCTGTTATAAATTAATTTATTATTTGAAACATGATAAATTAGTCATAATATATACAACTCCAAGCACAATAGTTGCCAACATCACTTGGACAAAATATTACCATGCATGTCATCCCTCCCAAGCATATATACATGCCATCCCTCCCAAGCATATATACATGCCATCCCTCCCAAGCATATATACATGCCATCCCTCCCAAGCATATATACATGCCATCCCTCCCAAGCATATATACATGCATCCCTCCTAAGCATATATACATGCATCTCTCAAGTTCAACTAGCATTTTAACTAATGTTCTAAATCAGAAAACTTCAAAATCAACTATTTAACAATAATAACTACATTTCCTTATATAGGAAAATAACAAAACTCTAAAATAAAAAAAATAAAATATTCGAAAATAATGGAAAAATACTAAAAATTCAAAATAAAATAGTAAATGATCGAATTTGGCCAACAAAGACCATTTTGATTTTGTTTGTCGGGCTCGTCGTTCTCTTCGAAACGATATATTATGGGCCCAATTCTGACATCGGGAGCTCAAAAACTGCTACTATAACGTGCACCGACATTATAGTGATTCATTTTGTTCCAAAATTCAGCATCCTCTGTTCTGTATCAAGTACTTTAATAAATAAAAATCAGAGCATTATTATTTTTAGGGTGTTTCAAAAATTTTAAAAAAAAATCAGAGCATTATTATTTTTAGGGTGTTTCATTATTTTTAGACAGCGCTTATAATAAAAGCGCTGTTATAAATATCAATTAAGACAGCGCTTATATAAAAGGTGCTGTCGTATATAAACAACAGCGCTTATATTAAAAGCGCTGTCTTAATTGATATTTATAACAACGCTTTTCATGAAAAATGCTGTTATATATGTTACATAAGACAGCGCTTAAACTAAAAGCGCTGTTGTATAATTTTTACAGCGTTTTTAAAAGAGACGCTGTGCTAAATATATTTATTACAGCGCTTTATCATTAAAGCGCTGTTAAAACCCTATTTTTTTTAACAGCACTTTTTTTCAAGCGCTGTTAAATATATAATCTGTACTAGTGGTTTTTATTTAAGCGCTGTAAAACAATTATTATTTCTAATAATTAGAAAATTAAAATAATTTGAATATTAAATATTACAACGTTTAATAATAAAACGCTGTAAAAAATTTAAATATACAACAGCGCTTATATTTAACAGCGCTGTTGTATGTTTACAATTTTTACAGCGTTTTTATTATTAAGCGCTGTAAACGTTTTATTATATTATAGCGTTTAAAATAAAAGCGCTGTTAGAAATAATATTTTAAATCAAATTATAAATTTGCGCAGTAAGATTGATTATATTTACGGAGATTTGGAAGACAGTTTTGGAAAGTTTATAATATTTATAACCGCTTTAAAGGGAATCAATTTTGATTATAATTCTCTTTATTTTTTATTTAAATCACACTTTTACAATGAAATGGAAACCAATTTAACATTCTTTTTTACAAACATTAGCAAATAAAATTATGGACAAAACTATGGCCTTTGCTGAATTTGTCTCATTGCTCGTCTTGAATAACCTCATTGCTCGTCTTGAATTGGCTCATCGTCCTCGACATATATCATACAACAAATCTACAAAAAATATATTGAAGAATAGAATAGAGTTAATATCAAACAAAGAAAAAAAAGTTTAACGAAAAATATAAAACACAAAAGTGTAAGAAATAAGAGTGGGATTCCTTACTTGAAACGGGAAGTTTATGCGAACAAAGCATTTGGACTGTAAATTAAAACATCCGACAAGAACAATAGTAGTTTGAAAGAAAATTTCAATGTAAATTTTGTTGCATATTTGGATATATATAGAAAGATTTAGCGGGAAATTTGTGCGGGTGACTTAAAATTCTGAATTTTTAATATTGAATATGGACGTTAGATTTTTTAAACAACGATTGGGATTAAATCTGTGCGAAACGTTCGACCAATCAGGTAATTTAAATATTCAACAGCGCTTAATAATATAAAAGCGCTGTAAAATATAAATAAATATTTTTTAATTAAGGAAATCGAATTACTGAGACATTTTTACAGCGCTTAAATAATAAGCGCTGTGGTATGTTTTTACAACAGCGCTTTTACTTATAAGCGCTGTTATAAATAGTTTTATTTGTTTTGTTTTTTCTTCAGAATTCATTGATTATTATGAAACAAATTTAGTTGGAAGTTTGATAAATGAAGCTTATAACTCATTTACTTAAAAAAAATCATTTGCATTTCTGTTGTGTTTTTATTAGTGAAAAGTTTAGTTGATCAAAATGTACAATGTTCAACTTATTGCTTAGTAAAGAGACACAGTACAAATTTCAAATGCCAATGATTTCAAATGCTTATTAATGTTCTCATGATATTTTAAAATAGAATGTTACTAATTGAGTTTTTAAATTCTTAAGATAACAAAAACCTAAAAAATATATTACCTGATTTTTAAAACTTGAAAATACTAAAAATATTCTTTTACAGCGCTTTATGAAGATAAGCGCTGTAATATATAATTTACAGCGTTTATTTTTTAAACGCTGTAAAAAAATTATTTTATTATTATTTTAAAATATATTACAGCGCTTATGTTTTTAAACGCTGTTATAATTAGGGTTTGGATTGAGGGTTAGGGTTCGGGGTTCAGGGTTTAGAACCCTAATTACAACAGCGCTTTTAGAGTAAGGCGCTGTGGTATATATATTTTTAACAGCTCTTTATTTATAAGCGCTGTTAAATGAACTCGCTAATAATATTTTTATTAAAGCGCTGTAATATGTTAAAAACAGAGCAGTATTTTTATTAATAAACACACTTTCATCATTGATAATTACTTAAATTACAATAAACACAAGCTCTATTAAAACATCATCTAATAATTTTGAATCTTCACCAATCCATATTATCTCGCCGAATACCAGCTGCATGAAAAAATTAAACATAAGGACAATATACACGATAAAACAAATAAAATAATTTAAATTTTAAAAAGTAAGAATTTTCAACACATTAATTACCTGCTTAATTCCAAATCATAAAAAAAGTTTGATTACATATCCTTTATATAGCGTGCTCATCACTAAAATCCTGTATAAAAACACCAAGCAAAATAAGTAAATGATATATAAATCTAAACACAACTTCACAAATATATTAATGTTTTGAAAAATATTCGGAATTCTTACATTGTTTTTCAATCCATATGCCTTCATTGTGATCATCCCTTCTCTGTTGAAATTCACCAACGTCTTCGAAATTGTTTGGAATGGTGCTACAAACCGCTGCACTATCTTCAGAGTAATCATTTGTATCCATACCATCTTCGAAGAAAATATGTTGTTTTCCATGAACGACAATATATTTATGTTCATTTGTGGGATCCTTGACGTAAAATACTTGTTTAGCTTGCTCAGCCATGATGAAAGGCTCGTCTTTGTATCCTTCTCTACGAAAGTCAACAAATGTCATGCCGAATTCATCAATACGAACATTCGAACTATGCACCCATTGCACTTGAAAACAGGTATCCGAACTTCTACGTAGTCTATTTCCCATATGTCTTCAATAACACCATAATAATTCACACCGGCATTTACAGGGTTCTTATCTTTGGCACTAGACACATGAATTGTATCAGCAACAATTGTCACGCCACTATTCTGAACTGAACTTCTTTCATCCTGATCTTTTGTGTAAAAAGAATAACCATTTAAATCATACCCTCTATAAGAATGAACGGCGCAACTAGGCCCAACACCAAGAGACTTCACAAAATCAGGCACATTTGAACTTAAAACGTCGTCTTTCAACCAAGAAGCAAACTCTTCTGAATGCTTTTTTTGGATCAACTTTTCAGATTTTCCCTGATTAGATGACCTTATCAATTGCAAATGACGTTCTACAAAGGGCTCGATCTCATCAACCTGCCGCAACACGTAGAAATGGGCGTCATGCAACTCTGATCGAGGAACAACTTTAACTTGAAATCCAATTGTTCCTTTCCCCTGAAGACGATCAAAGTGTCGCGGCTTTGGAATCCCAATAGACTCAATATTGCCCAAATAATGTGAGCAAAACTCAATTGCTTCCTCGGCAATGTATCCTTCAACCATAGAACCTTCAGGTCGATGTCTATTTCTCACATAACCTTTTAAGGTTTCATGTACCTTTCGAAAGGATACATCCATCTCATATGGACCGGTCCAAGAAATTTTATCTCCCGTACTAAATGAATAGTCAAATGAACCATAATGTCAAAAAATGAGGGAGGAAAATACATCTCAAGCTGACAGATAGTAACAACAATTTGATTTTGGAGTTCGTCTAAGTCAAGCGGGTCAACTGTCTTAGAACACAAAGAGCTGAAAACAACACACAATCTTGTAATAGCAGATCTCACGTTCTCAGGCAATATCCCACGAATTGCGATAGGCAATAGCTGTTGCATCAATGTATGACAATCATGAGATTTTAAACCAACAAGACGCATGTCTTTCATGGAAACCAGACTTGAAATATTTGACGAGAAACCCGAAGGAACTTTAACACCCTTCAAACTGGAACAAAAACTAATTTTTCAGTTTTAGATAAAGTCGTACACGCAGGTGGTAGATAGGTTCTTTGTCCTCTTTGTTCGGGAGCTAACTCCTTACGAATGTTCATTTCAAGCATGTCCAATCTAGCCTTCACACCGTCCTTTGACTTTCCAGGAATGTTAAGAATGGTACCGATAAGACTATCACAAATATTTTTCTCCACATGCATAACGTCAATACAATGTCTAACAGTAAGGGTATACCAGTATGGGAGATCAAAAAATATAGATCGCTTTTTCCACAAACCATCAACAGTATTACGTCCTCGTTTTCCCAAAACATTAGGAACTTCCCAAATAGTATCAAGTATTTCCTTGCCAGAAGCTGATTTCGGTTCATTTTCAAACTCAACTTTCCCATTAAACGAAGCTTTCTTTCGACGGTAGGAATGATTGGTCGGAAGGAAACGTCTGTGTCCCATGTATACAATCTTGCGACAGTTTTTAAGATGTTGAGAATGTGTATTCTCTCCACATATTGGGCAAGCTTTGTATCCTTTAATCTTATACCCGGACAAGTTACCGTATGCAGGAAAATCATTGACTGTGCAAAATAACATCGCTCGCATATCAAAAAACTCGTCTCTAGATACATCATAAGTAGGGACACCCTTATCCCACAAAAGAATTAGATCATCTATCAATGGCTGTAAATAAACATCAATGTTATTCCCCGGCTGCCGAGGCCCAGAAATCAATAATGAGAGCATCATATATCTGCGTTTCATGCACAACCAAGGTGGAAGATTATAAATAACCAATATGACTGGCCATGTACTATGCTGACTACTAAGATTTCCAAACGGATTCACTCCATCAGTGCACAAACCTAAACGCAAGTTTCTTGGATCGCATCCAAATTCAGGAAATGTTTCGTCAAAAGTCTTCCATTGAACTGAATCAGCCGGGTGACGCATCATATAATCCTCAACACGCTTTTCAGCATGCCATCGCAAATTAGTAGCGTCATCTGAGATTGAGAAGAGCCGCTGAAATCTTGGAATTGGAGGTAAATACCACAACACTTTAGACGGTGCGCCTTTTGAACTGATACTGGGTGCTTTGTTCGGTTTATATCTTGAGTTACAAACTGGACATTCAGTTAGATCTTTATACCGACCTCGAAACAAAATACAATCGTTTGGACATGCATGAATTTTTTCGTATTCGATTCCCATAGGACACATTACCCTCTTCGCGTCATAAGTACGAGTAGGTAATGTGTTCGGATCTGGAAGCATTTCTGATACCAATGTCAATAACTCTGTAAAACTCTTATCACTCCATCCATTCTTTGCTTTCAGATTAAACAACTTTAACACTGCTGAAAGTTTGGTAAATTTTGTGCAACCATCGTACAAAGGTGTCTCAGAATCAGATTTAAGTTTTTCAATGACAGAAGACCCGACGTTCATCTCTTTCTCAATGTTATTCACCATTCCAATTAATCATCATCCTCCCAGTCCATATTTTCATTAAATGATGTTTCCATCTGGGGGGGAGAGCTAGCTGTCTCACATTCACCGTGTAAATGCCAAACTTTGTACTGTGGATCAATCCCCTTTAACAACAGATGTTTGTGAAGATCTCCGACTTTTATTTTTTTGTTATTCCAACAATCAGTGCATGGACAAAACACATATTCAGTGTCATTCCGGTCTGCAAAATCCTTAGCAAACTGACAGAACCCTCTTATTCCTTCTTCATAACCAACGGACAAACGATTTAAACACATCCAACTTCGATCCATTATGACTAACAAGGTTGAGAATAATCGGAATTGAAATACCTAGAATAAGATAAGCAAGACATGCAAGACGATTAAATTATGGATAATCATAAGCGCATCTAAATAATAAATTCAAACAAACTTACATTCAACACAATATTATAAACAAGACGGAAAAGGATGACTTATCGGGTTGAGATTAATTTATGTTCCAAGGCAGAGACGACGTGTGAGTGCGGAAACAAAGTAAACGAAATAGGGTAAAACTTAAAAAAGTAGATCTGAAAACGTTTTAACAGCGCCTATAATTACGAGCAATGATAAACAAAATATACAATATTTTCCAACAATTCCACAATTACATCAAATCAAAAGCCACTAAAATCAACACATTTTGATAAACAAAAGTAATAACATGATAAAAGTCACAAAATACAATTCAGCCATAGCTTCTTTCTCATGTTAAACCTACAAAAAAAATTACACGAGTTAGAAAACTTGTCACAACACGTACATTATTCATTGTATAATTATATAAATTACCTCATCAATTCCAATGATATTCTTGAACGGGACAATCAAGAATGTAATAAGTGAATTTGTCCCTTACTCCATTCATAACGAAATCCGGGTAACTTTTCCGTCCATTTGGAAACACCTATTTTCAAATCAAAACACATTTAATATAAATGTAAATTGTATATGTTATTAAAAAGACAATGAAAAAGATGAAACTTACATCAATAAAATTATCATGAAGTTGTCCATTATTTTCTTGGACATACTTAATGATATCTCGAACGTATCTTATGCAATTTGAGAAGTAGTGACGAGCACGTCGTTGAGTGCTGCAAATTTATCCCGGCTCTCCTACTAGTACAGTCTTGGTAAGCTGGGGTCAAATCCACAGGGAACGGTGAGAAATCTCCTTTTAAATCTACAATCTAAAACCAGGGTTGTGAGTAACAATTAAAAGAAAAGAAAACTGTTGCGCAAGTGTAACTGGCGCACACACAGACAGCAAGTACAAAAGATGTAACTAAAGATGCAAGAGATGCGCTCGGTTCAGATTCTTCACTATGAATTTCTATGTTTATCCTTGGTCACTAAAGATACATGACATACTGTCCACGTAGGTTAAGGTCCTGTAACAGCTTAATAACCTACACATACATTCTGGTCAAGGTCCGTATGATATTATGATTCAACCTAGTCTAGTCAATAACGAATCCGGTCAAGGTAGCTACTGCCTATTCTAGTGTTACTCCTATCATTCACAGTCACGTACTTCTGATAGTTTAACTATAGATAATAGATTCTACAACTAAGTCTGCGGTGCAAGGCTTCGCTTAATTGTCTAACCTAATTATCATGCAATTGAGTTCGGAATAATAATACTAAACTTTATCATGCAAATTAAGAACAAGACCTCAAAACATATTATTCATAGATTCAAATCCAAACCGAGTTCAGTGAGTTTAGCTACTCATACTGAATGAATACATCCCAAGAATAATTATATGACAACTAAAAATAACAAGACAAATATGTTTGGTGCGTCGTCAGGCTCGCGTGACAGCTTGCGCGCACGGCTAAATCGGAATTCTGCTATGAGCCGTCTGGTCCCTTCTGTGTGCATATGTGTGATTTCCATGAATCTTTGTATTTATAGTCTTTGCCTCCTAGGGTTTCCATGAATATTTAAGCAAGAATATCTGTAGGAAATCTTCATTATCTCTAAAAATCAGCTTAGGAAATATGTAATCTCCAAAAACCGAACTTAGAAATATTCTTCGCGCGTGATGACGTCATCGCTCCTGATATCTCGCTGTCTGCTGACGTCATCGTTCTGCTGTCTTCTGCGCGACCCACACTCGCGCGCCATAGTGCTCGCGCGCTAGTGGTCTTCTGTCCTTTGTTGTCAAGTTGTTGTCTTTTGCTCTGAATTTCAGCCTTCTTGTTGCGTTTTTATTCTAACTCTTCTTTTGAACCAGAGAGAAAACTACACCAAAAGCGTAATCTTATCCTGAAATATGTTAGAATATAAGCAATGTAAAGGACTTAAAGTAGCGTACAACTGTGCTCTATCAAGTAGCATGATGATACTTGTTGAGGCGTGCTCTTTTGGCAGCTCTTATCCCCTCCTCCTCAAATTCTTCGCTTCTCCTCCCAGCCACAAACTCCGCCCACTGATCCGGAGTAATGAATTGATAAATAAGAGTGGGATCCTCTTCGTTTTTCCTACCCTTGATGTAATCTTTGATAAGAGTTGTCTTGAAATTTCTCCAAGAGATTCCAGCTTGTCTCAGCTCTTGAGACTTGTGATCATCCGACACTTTAAATTTTGCCTGTTAAAACAAGTAAAAAAAAATCATTTCAAACATATTGCATATAATCAAAATATAAATTGATATGTAAAATAACATTAATACAATAATCACTTTAAAACTGAAACATAAAAGAATAAAAATAACATTTTTATTACCTTCATATCGCTCCAAACTAGGTTCTTTAACTCTGCAGGCACATGCCTCCAATTTTGATAAGTAATTGGAACACGTGTTCTAGCCGCCAAACAAAGAGCACTTCTCCATATTGATTTATTCGGACCCGTTGGAAGTCCTTTATCGGTAAACTCAATAGTGGATTGAGTATTAGAGGTACTTCTCTCCTTATAAAATTTGGTTAAATATGTCGGCCCCCTCTTACCTCTCCTGGATGGCGCGGAACACTCTCCTGCGTTATCACAATTATCATTTGTGATTTGCAAATTCTCCATTTCTACATATTTAACAAAATTATGCATGATCAAACACAAAATAACAGTATACAAGTAGATTAATACAACAGAAAACAAATTACACAAACTTTAAAACGGAGGTAAGTTGAAATTTTGAAACAGAGATGAGAAGAGGAGTACCGTTCATTTAGGGTACGGAGCTAAGTTTGGACGACGGCCTTGAAGTGAACGGAGCTAAGTTGGAAAAGCTGAGCGTGAGTTTAGGGTTTGAAACGGAGCTAAGTCGGAAATTCGGAGCTAAGACGGAAGAGATTTGACGACGGCCGGTAAAGCGGGATCTGAGTGTGAGTAAAACTTTGAAGTCGTAAAATTACTAGGGTTAAAACGTATTTATAACAACGCTTCTTTTAATAGGCGCTGTGGTATATATATTTTCCACAGCGCTTCATAGGAAAGGCGCTGTCAAAAATACTATTTAAGACTGCGCTTCATAGGAAAGGCGTTGTTGTAAATAACACACATCGCTTTTAATAAACGCGCCGTTTTAATTAGTATTTTTAACAGCACTTTTCAAACGAAGCGCTGTGTTAAATTGTATTTAAAACAGCGCTTAATTATAAAAGCGCTGTTGTAAATTTTGTATAGCGTTTTCTTAAGAAGCGTTGTGTTAAATAAATTTATTACAGCGCTTTCTGATTAAAGCGCTGTGAAATATCTAATTTTTTTCACAGCGCTTAATAACAAGCGCTGTTGAAAATGTAATCTGTACTAGTGCAAGTTTCTCTTTTATTCTCTTTTCTTCCTTTTTTTGCTTATTCAAGTACTTTCGGGGGAAAATTACCTTCCTAACCCCCGGCACTTGAATGACGTTTCCATAAAACAATTTATTTGTGTTAGTACAAGTACTTTCGAGGGGGAAATTACCTTTTTAACCCCCGGTACTTGCACTACGATTCCTTTTCGTTACTTCTTTGAAGTAGGAATTTCTAGAGTGAGTTTTGGTGTTAACCCCACAATTAAAACTTGACAATGTGTCCAACTAACAAGAATTTTGCATATACGCAAGCAAAGTTG
>QZGG01001695.1:17500-55877 GCA_006409495.1 Sedum album
CCTAAAATCTCTGCTGCCATAAGAGACAAAATAGCAAGATTATCTCAAATATAATATTATTAAATAATATCTTTAAAAATCAGTTAGGACAACTTAATCTTAAATATAATATTATTAAATATTATATTTAAAATTCAGGTAGGGCAACCTTATCTTAAATATTATATTATTAAATATTATATTTAAAATTCGGTTGGGATGACAATCTTTATCAAAAATATCTTCTAATCAATTTCGTTTCTAAAATTCAAAATATTTTATAAAAACTTATTGATTATCAGAATATTTCGAATATATTCTGCTGCCACGTAACCACACGCCATACTCTTCAGCGATCGCTGGTATCTTGCACTGAGCTACACCGTGGGTGACCAGGCCACACTGGTAACAAATATCAGGCAACCTTTCATATTTAAAAGCTAACCACCTCTGATTTCCATTTTGCCCCCTCAAAAACACTCTAGGCAAGAGTGGTTTATCAATATCAACTTCAATCTTATACCTCATAAACCTCCTCTTCAGTATTTCAGTATCCTGCCCCATAGTTTTACAGACTTTTCCAGCCAGCTTTGTAAAACCCATCGCAAGCTCCTCTGTTATGAGTTCGATGGGTAACACATGTATCTGTAAGCACAAAGTTAACTTGTTGATATCTCCAGTCCTTCCGATCGATGCCTTCTTCCCACTTCCTTAATAACACCACTGATCTCAGAAACCTCCATGGCCCATCCTCGAGAACCTTGTCCATCTTCTGCCGACAATCAAATCGCACCAGAAAACACCCACTTTAAAACATTCACTGCCCTCTCCCACACTGACTCGTTAATCGTGACACACACCTTACCCCGAAACGCTCTCATAGGACAAACCTAGAGAGAAGAAAGAGATTTTTCTGTCTTCCTCTACCTAGCAATCTTCTTAGCAGCACCCTTAGAAGCAACGGTCTTTGCTCCGACAGCTTTTCACTTTGTTTTAACACGAGTTTCCACATCTTCCTCATCAAAAATTTCTTCTTAGGCTCTTTTTTCAGCAGATATCTGCTTCAGCAGTTTCGGAATAGTAGGTTGTGTTGGCTTTCATATCTTTCTCTTTGACACCCTCTTTGTTGTTTATGTACCCGTTGTTTCTGACAAGCCACCAACTTCGTCAGCCAATATACCTCTCAGGTATGGCAACAACTTCTTCATCCTCGTTTCTGGCTATATTCTCATAAGCTTCAGTTTCGACTTCCATCTACTTTAGCAACTGATTCAGAATTCTTTATCTTAGCAACATTCTGACTTTCGGCCTGTACCTCGATTTCTAGCATCTGAGTTTGAATCATTTATCATAGCGATATAAAAACCTCACATTATAAGGGTGGTGCCGTGAAAAACCTCCTATTATGAGGGTGGTTTTTTGTAATTAACCCAAATAATTTTGACAATACTTTACGAAACAAAATAAAAACATTATTGAATAATACATTATGAATACATAAAACATGTGTTATTTATTTAATTTATAGATTGTTTTGAATTAACATTAATAAATAGTTCTAATCAATAATTATTTTAAATGTTATGTTATAAAAATTAAAGAAATATTTATTATCAAAAATTAAAGAAATCAATAATTGGGATTGGAAATAATAATATTTCTGAACTATCCACTGCGTAAATGAAATAAGCATACCCGAAAGGGACGTATCCCTCTTTCAGAATTCAAAACCCTAAACTTTCAAATTAGTCCTCAAAATGGCATCTAGTTCGAGCAATAGGGATTCGGAAAAGGCATCTGAGGTCAACGATCTGGAGGAGCTTCAGTCGGAGGTCAACGCAATGGCTACCAAGATATTGGAGTGCCGCAGTGACCTTCCGGAGCTGCTCCAGTCCGATTCGCTTCACTTTTGGAAGCTCACAGACCTCTCATCAGTCTTCCCACTCTCATTTCATCCAACGCTGTTGTTGTTAAAGGTGAGAACTTTAGAAGTCAATCCAATGCTTTTGTGTTTTCGTTCGTGTTTTGTTGTTAGCAGAAGTTGGATTACATTCATGACTGTGCAGACTGGAAAGTGAGATATTATTGTTCGATTTCTTTTCCAGAGTTACGTGTTATCGGATTCTATTAGCCCTATTTAATTGCACCTAATTGAGTTTGGTGGTGTGGATTTTGTAGACTTGAATGTACTGAGTTGAGAGTTTGGTGACTGACAATGGAAACTCGTCTTTGGTTTGTTTGTTCTTATTTGAGTTCAGCGGCTGTTATGAAAGTTAATGGTGTGTGGAATGGTGCCTGGATTCGTACTGTGTTGGTTTTCTTTAGGCTCATGATGTAATGTAGACTGATTACATTTTTGTTCTTAGATGGAGCACTTAACAGTATGGAAGTAGAAAGTGACAACGAGATAGCTGAGAAGATAGATTTACTCAAAAAGAAGATGACCAACAATGCTTCTGCAATCCCTACTGTTCTGAAGAGGATGAACGACTGTATTGATAGAATAGAAAAACTTGAAGCGTGCAATTTTACTATCCATCCGGTGTTCAAGAGAAAGAGAATTGATTGAGAAGAGGCTGCTGTATGGTCAACTTATATTCTAGTACAAGTTATCTGTCTTACAATGCACAAAGTGGTACTTGATTATCAATTTAGCAGGTTTGAGTCAAATGAATGTAATACTAAAAGCG
The DNA here is from genome assembly GCA_006409495.1 of Sedum album. NCBI lineage: Eukaryota > Viridiplantae > Streptophyta > Magnoliopsida > Saxifragales > Crassulaceae > Sedum > Sedum album. The sequence continues at coordinate 20,170 of QZGG01001695.1, forward strand.
TAGTGTGGTGTGTTCTGAATTCTGATTCTGAGTGCATAGATATGCAGCCGTGTGTTATGTGGCCTGCTTTGTAGTGCTTGTAACTGGATTGTATCGTGAATTTGATAGGTGACTAGAAAATATGTTCAAACTACACAACAGATACTCTATAGGCCTCGAGTTGACTGAGGTCAGTGGCAGCAAGTTATGGATAGCCATGTAGTTCATACTATATTACAGTGAGTCAGTGGCTGCAACAAATCCATCACCAGTTAGGATGGTTTCAGCTGTATATCAGGAACAGACTCACCTGCAAATATGATGAGAGAATTGTAGTAAAATTAATGTATATGGAATGAAAAAAACATTAATTTCAGAAGAATTTCACTGTTGTCATATCATGCATTCTTCTGAGAAATCTTTCAAACTCAACGAAGTTGTGCTCTTTCATTAATTGGTGGCCGAGTCTGAGGTAGGTAAAAGCGGACAAATGCCTTCCATCTGGATCATTCAAAGGCTTGGCATTTTCCATTATCTTATTGTAGCCTTCTCTGTCATGGCATGTAAGAGCGTTCTCACTTGCAACTGGTATACTTGCATCCCACGCAGCATTGAGGCGCACCAGAACACCACAGTGAATCGAATCAGTTCACAACTTGTGGATTATTTAAGGGTGAAATCTCTACTACTTGTTTTCATGAAAGTCCTAGAATGCCAAGCACTATTAAATCAAAACCTGGAGTAGGATAATAAGATAAGTAAAGGCAATGCTGAACTGCTAGCTGCGAGGCAAATTACCGGCCAAACTAGACCTTCAGGGTCAGCCAGGGCTTCGGGGAAGTCCTCATGTTGGTCTAGAGTGCGCATTTCTACACATGTAAAGTTCAATGCAGTGCCCTGCTTTTTCAACATTGCTACAATAGGGGCATAACCGTCACGATTGCAAGGGTTGTAACAGCCAGCAGTTAATTCAGCAGCATGGCTTGCAATCTTGTACCACCAATGAATTCCTGAGACCTATCTTGTTACCAGAAAATTAAGGGTGAGGGGGTCTCGGACTCTCGAGTAGAGTTATATATCTCAGTCTCAAAAGAAACAGACAATACAGAACACACCTTTGTAGCAATTGGAGTTCCTTCAAATGCTAAATTGGCCAGACCAAGCACATGATCACCGTGATCAATCAAAACTTGGCAGTACCAGTTTAGAAAGAATCGTCCGTAGTAACTGTCATAGTCACCTCCATCACGAAAGAATCATATCTCATGCGGAGGTAAATTGTAAGAACCTGCATTATCTGGTCCTCTTGCCCAGAACAAGTGTCCTCTTGCTTCGGCTGCTTTTGTTAAACTCTTCCGCAAGTACAAGTCAGAACACTAAAGAGATATAAACCATGATAAATGAGAAATCTAGCAGAAATTGTAATTTTGGTAAAAAGTAAAATTCATGAAGACCAAATTTAGCATTCACAAACTCTAACATGAAATTCACCAATACCAGGATATTTCCAACCATGTTTTGCAGGATAAGATGGGTACCGCAACTCTCCACATGGTCCGAGGCCAACTTCAATCTCTGAGATTACTCCAGATTGAAAAAATTCATCAAATTCCACACGGAAGCTCCTCATATAGTCAAAGTAGACCTGCAATAGATTTTTAGATATTGCGTTGAACTAAAACAAAAAATTGGAATACTCATGTGAATGCAGTACCTCGACAGCAGTCCGGCCTCTAAATATACGCTCCTTGTCCACTCCCCAAGAAAGACATTCAGAGTTTCTCCTTCCATCTCTATCGGTAAAATAAATATCAGGATTTTTTAGACCAATCTCTGTAATCCAATTCGGAAGAGGAATATGCACATCATCACCAACATTTCCTCCGCACTCATGAAAGGACATGACAACCTGTTTCAGCAACAAAATCCATCAACATCATCATCAGTTTTTCTAGTAGTGTACTACCTAATGCTGAATTATCTTGAAGCTCGTGACCTGCAACTTAAGTTTCAAGTCGCGCACAATCTGAAATAATTTGTGGTATCCAGTCCAATTATACTGCTGAGGAGCATTTGCCTCAACGATTCCCCACCAACAATCAACCATAACACCATCAACATTGACAGATTTCAAAATCCTTAACTGATCTGTCAAGCCATCAGGATCAACCAGATTACATTCCGAATCAATCACATTGAGCTGCAATCCATTCATTATTCAAATAATTAAATCTAAAGCAATGGCGAAAAAATGGTTAGAATTGAAATCGAAAACTCACGGGGAGCATCACATAAACAGGAACATATGGTGTGCCAGTGAAGTCACGCTCGGGCTCAACAAATACTGGGATAACTTCATCATCCACCACCACCTGTAATACAAATACTTAATGCATCAGTTTGATAATCTATGAAGACTCTTGTTAACGAATCGCATACAATAATTACATTGTGGTGGATGACTGTGTCAGCCAAATCGCTCAAGGCATCGACACCATCGGCGAGGCTCCGAAGAACAGTTTGACGAAGATTCAAACTTGAGCTGACGACTGCTGAATGCGTCGGCCTCAGCTTCGGGGAAAATGAGTTGATCGAACTGGTAAGAGTAAACGGGATCGATGCAGTGCAGGAAAACGCCATTTTCGCGCACGAGAATCGAGAGTTCAAGTCATATGCTCGTGAAGATATTTGCAGAAATGTGTTGACGTGGCGCTCCCTTTCATAGGCCACACTAAATAGCCAAAAGATGAAATTAGGGGGTCCAGATTCAACCAGTGGACTTTAATTTTCTTAAAGCTAACACGGAGGATGGGATCATGGGTCGGATCGCGCTACGTCTAATTACTGATTTATTTGTTTTAAATTTATATTTTATATAATTTTTAAAACATTTTTATGTTAATTTTTTCAATTTTTATTACTAATATCTTTCAATTTTGAATAATAATTTTATATTACCGTAATTTTTTGGACCGAACCTTAACATGTGAAAAACAACGGTAATGAACATATATTTTCATCATATGATCTAATTAATTTTCTAATGTTATGACAAGCCATGTATCTTATTATAAAGTCCGTTGCTTGATTTTTATGTGATATATGATTATCCAAAACTTATTGATAAAGTTGAGGAGATTATACGTGCAGTGTAATTTGGAGATCAATATATCTAGCTAGGTTGTTTGTTGAATCAGAGTGTTTTTTGAAATTGAATAAAAGTCATTCAGATGTATTTTGTTTGTGAATATGAGAGGTTAATATTTCTAGGTTGAAAGTCGAATTGAGATTGAGATTTTTCTAGGTTAGTTTTTTATTTTCTCACTTTGCTCTTAATTACAGGTGCTTTGAATTTTCTTAATTTTTGTATTATGTTCCATGATTTACTATCGGATTGCAAAATAGCTATTGTTTGAATTTTGATTTCATGAAATCTTAATTGTTAATTATTATTTTTATGTTTAATATTTTATGGGCTCTTTTCGATGTCTATGTCTTCATTTTATTATTTTAAGATAATGAAATATTCGATATTGTTGTATGCATTTGAATATTCACAGGCGATTATTGTAATTATTGTTTTAGAATGCAGTTTAAGAGAGAAAGAGTTGTCTATCTAACTCAATAAATTGTGCAATAAAATTTTGAAATAATTGACACGATCTATAGTTGACTAATTATAATAATTTGCATAAATCTAATATATATAAAGAGTAAGGTTCTAGGAGGATACATAAATATATGTGAGACGGTGAGACATGATCTCAACCGTTGATTACTAATAATCCAACGGATGAGATTTGATTCAAAAAAGTAACCGTCACTCTCAACCGCTAGGGTTTTTTGCAAATCCAACCGCCCATTATACCAACTTTAATCTCAACCGTATATTAATCTAATCTAACGGTTGAGATTTCGTCCTTCCGTCTCACAAATACTTAATGTCGTTCTAGAATGTAACCCTATATATAAATATTGCAGAATTTTCAAATATAAATAATATGAGCCAAGAGTATGTTCAAGGTCAACGAGAACGACAAATGAATGCACAATAACAACAAAGTGCAAATAATGGAATTACAATTGGGGATACTGTCGCGTGTGAAGGTGAGTACAAGATGATATATTTTAAAATCTATTTAAAAAAATTACATTCATTATCTTGATACGAATGAGATATAGGCTGAGAGTGGTGCACATTAAATTAGCTACATTTATGAGCAACACAATATTAATTTTTTTAATCTAATAGTGATAAGATGTGAGTATTTTTTTTTACTATATCCATTGTATTTTTATCAACGTCATCAAATGTCCGTTACAGTAACGCACTACTACAGACGGACATGATAGACAAGCATTTTTAATGCATCATACAGCGGTTCCTTTTGGGTTGTCTATCACAGCGATGTCTATTCTACAGACAAAAAAATCGATTTTTAAAACCGCTGTCTATATTTCTATAATACATAACGCTTAATAAAACACTTTCTAAAATAGAATATACTGATGCAGGATGTGGTTCTACCATGAACAAGATGGGTAAGGGAGCTCTAAGAGTGTTTTGTGCCTTGATAAATTTAACCTACAAACTTGGTATACATGTTGTTGACTTCTGCGAGGATATTTGATACCAACTATTTCGAGTGTTGTTATAATTCACATTCACACTAATCTTTGTGATGGATTATGATGATGCAGATCATGATGACTCCATCAACCTTTATGTGTTGTATGCATATCATATTGAAAGAAAAAATTCTGCTATTAGGTATTTACTATTGCTTACAAATATTTTAATTAATGGATTGAATGTTAGTTTGTATAGTGAATGTGAAACTTCTTGTCCTCTTAATTCTATCATTAAATCAGATTGTAATAGTATACCGGGTGATTTGAAAAAACATTCGTGTTTATTTATGGATATAGTCATATAGCTAATTGTGATTTGCACATAAAATATAAGCAATGATTGATATACACATTTTGTATATTTTTTGGGTTTTCTTATGTCATCTTCAATTCTTCATCAACCGATATATAAATATAGGGTTGAGATCATATGAGACATGATATATATATAAGACAAGAGGAAAAATCTGATTCATTGATTTTAATAAATCGACGGTTGAGATTAAAGTTGAGTTATAATTAAACTAGGCGGTTGGATTCGCGAAAAACACAGGGCGGTTGGATTTGACGGTTATTTTATGTTAAATCTCAACCGTTAGATTATAATTAATGAACGATCGAGATTGTGTCCTACCGTCTTACAAAAAATTAATCGTCCTCCTGAAACTTTACCCTATATATATAGGGTTAAGTTGTAGAGGGACACTATGTATTTGTGAGACGAAAGGATGAAATCGACGGTTGAGATTTTAGTTGAGTTTTAATTAAACTAGGCAGTTGGATTCGCGAAAAACACAGAGCGGTTGGATTTGAGGGTTATTTTATGTTAACTCTCAACCGTTAGATTATAATTAATCAACGATCGAGATTTTGTCCTACCGTCTTACGAAAAAATTACCCTATATATATGGTTAAGTTCTAGAGGGACACTATGTATTTGTGAGACGAAAGGATGAAATCGACGGTTGAGATTAAAGTTGAGTTTAAATTAAACTAGGCGGTTGGATTCGCGAAAAACACAGGGCGGTTGGATTTGAGGGATATTTTATGTAAATCTCAAACGTTATATTATAATTAATCAACGATCGAGATTGTGTCCTACCGTCTTACGAAAAATTACCCTATATATATAGGGTTAAGTTCTAGAGGGACGCTATGTATTTGTGAGACGAAAGGATGAAATCGACGGTTGAGATTAAAGTTGAGTTTTTAATTAAACTAGGCGGTTGGATTCGCGAAAAATACAGGGCGGTTGGATTTGAGGGATATTTTATGTTAAATCTCAAACGTTATATTATAATTAATCAACGATCGAGATTGTGTCCTACCGTCTTACGAAAAATTACCCTATATATATAGGGTTAAGTTCTAGAGGTACGCTATGTATTTGTGAGACGAAAGGATTAAATCGACGGTTGAGAATATTTGATACCAACTATTTCGAGTGTTGTTATAATTCACATTCACACTAATCTTTGTGATGGATTATGATGATGCAGATCATGATGACTCCATCAACCTTTATGTGTTGTATGCATATCATATTGAAAGAAAAAATTCTGCTATTAGGTATTTACTATTGCTTACAAATATTTTAATTAATGGATTGAATGTTAGTTTGTATAGTGAATGTGAAACTTCTTGTCCTCTTAATTCTATCATTAAATCAGATTGTAATAGTATACCGGGTGATTTGAAAAAACATTCGTGTTTATTTATGGATATAGTCATATAGCTAATTGTGATTTGCACATAAAATATAAGCAATGATTGATATACACATTTTGTATATTTTTTGGGTTTTCTTATGTCATCTTCAATTCTTCATCAACCGATATATAAATATAGGGTTGAGATCATATGAGACATGATATATATATAAGACAAGAGGAAAAATCTGAGTCATTGATTTTAATAAATCGGCGGTTGAGATTAAAGTTGAGTTTTAATTAAACTAGGCGGTTGGATTCGCGAAAAACACAGGGCGGTTGGATTTGACGGTTATTTTATGTTAAATCTCAACCGTTAGATTATAATTAATGAACGATCGAGATTGTGTCCTACCGTCTTACAAAAAATTAATCGTCCTCCTGAAACTTTACCCTATATATATAGGGTTAAGTTGTAGAGGGACACTACGTATTTGTGAGACGAAAGGATGAAATCGACGGTTGAGATTAAAGTTGAGTTTTAATTAAACTAGGCAGTTGGATTCGCGAAAAACACAGAGCGGTTGGATTTGAGGGTTATTTTATGTTAACTCTCAACCGTTAGATTATAATTAATCAACGATCGAGATTTTGTCCTACCGTCTTACGAAAAAATTACCCTATATATATGGTTAAGTTCTAGAGGGACACTATGTATTTGTGAGACGAAAGGATGAAATCGACGGTTGAGATTAAAGTTGAGTTTTAATTAAACTAGGCGGTTGGATTCGCGAAAAACACAGGGCGGTTGGATTTGAGGGATATTTTATGTTAAATCTCAAACGTTATATTATAATTAATCAACGATCGAGATTGTGTCCTACCGTCTTACGAAAAATTACCCTATATATATAGGGTTAAGTTCTAGAGGTACGCTATGTATTTGTGAGACGAAAGGATGAAATCGACGGTTGAGAATATTTGATACCAACTATTTCGAGTGTTGTTATAATTCACATTCACACTAATCTTTGTGATGGATTATGATGATGCAGATCATGATGACTCCATAAACCTTTATGTGTTGTATGCATATCATATTGAAAGAAAAAATTCTGCTATTAGGTATTTACTATTGCTTACAAATATTTTAATTAATGGATTGAATGTTAGTTTGTATAGTGAATGTGAAACTTCTTGTCCTCTTAATTCTATCATTAAATCAGATTGTAATAGTATACCGGGTGATTTGAAAAAACATTCGTGTTTATTTATGGATATAGTCATATAGCTAATTGTGATTTGCACATAAAATATAAGCAATGATTGATATACACATTTTGTATATTTTTTGGGTTTTCTTATGTCATCTTCAATTCTTCATCAACCGATATATAAATATAGGGTTGAGATCATATGAGACATGATATATATATAAGACAAGAGGAAAAATCTGAGTCATTGATTTTAATAAATCGACGGTTGAGATTAAAGTTGAGTTTTAATTAAACTAGGCGGTTAGATTCGCGAAAAACACAGGGCGGTTGGATTTGACGGTTATTTTATGTTAAATCTCAACCGTTAGATTATAATTAATGAACGATCGAGATTGTGTCCTACCGTCTTACAAAAAATTAACCGTCCTCCTGAAACTTTACCCTATATATATAGGGTTAAGTTGTAGAGGGACACTATGTATTTGTGAGACGAAAGGATGAAATCGACGGTTGAGATTAAAGTTGAGTTTTAATTAAACTAGGCAGTTGGATTCGCGAAAAACACAGAGCGGTTAGATTTGAGGGTTATTTTATGTTAACTCTCAACCGTTAGATTATAATTAATCAACGATCGAGATTTTGTCCTACCGTCTTACGAAAAAATTACCCTATATATATGGTTAAGTTCTAGAGGGACACTATGTATTTGTGAGACGAAAGGATGAAATCGACGGTTGAGATTAAAGTTGAGTTTAAAATAAACTAGGCGGTTGGATTCGCGAAAAACACAGGGCGGTTGGATTTGAGGGATATTTTATGTTAAATCTCAAACGTTATATTATAATTAAACAACGATCGAGATTGTGTCCTACCGTCTTACGAAAAATTACCCTATATATAGGGTTAAGTTCTAGAGGGACGCTATGTATTTGTGAGACGAAAGGATGAAATCGACGGTTGAGATTAAAGTTGAGTTTTAATTAAACTAGGCGGTTGGATTCGCGGAAAATACAGGGCGGTTGGATTCGAGGGATATTTTATGTTAAATCTCAAACGTTATATTATAATTAATCAACGATCGAGATTGTGTCCTACCGTCTTACGAAAAATTACCCTATATATATAGGGTTAAGTTCTAGAGGTACGCTATGTATTTGTGAGACGAAAGGATTAAATCGACGGTTGAGAATATTTGATACCAACTATTTCGAGTGTTGTTATAATTCACATTCACACTAATCTTTGTGATGGATTATGATGATGCAGATCATGATGACTCCATCAACCTTTATGTGTTGTATGCATATCATATTGAAAGAAAAAATTCTGCTATTAGGTATTTACTATTGCTTACAAATATTTTAATTAATGGATTGAATGTTAGTTTGTATAGTGAATGTGAAACTTCTTGTCCTCTTAATTCTATCATTAAATCAGATTGTAATAGTATACCGGGTGATTTGAAAAAACATTCGTGTTTATTTATGGATATAGTCATATAGCTAATTGTGATTTGCACATAAAATATAAGCAATGATTGATATACACATTTTGTATATTTTTTGGGTTTTCTTATGTCATCTTCAATTCTTCATCAACCGATATATAAATATAGGGTTGAGATCATATGAGACATGATATATATATAAGACAAGAGGAAAAATCTGAGTCATTGATTTTAATAAATCGACGGTTGAGATTAAAGTTGAGTTTAAATTAAACTAGGCGGTTGGATTCGCGAAAAACACAGGGCGGTTGGATTTGAGGGATATTTTATGTTAAATCTCAAAACGTTATATTATAATTAATCAACGATCGAGATTGTGTCCTACCGTCTTACAAAAAATTACCCTATATATATAGGGTTAAGTTCTAGAGGGACGCTATGTATTTGTGAGACGAAAGGATGAAATCTCTATCGTTGATTTGATTAATCTGACGGTTGAGATCAAATTTATTTTTAATTAAATTGGGCGGTTGGATTTGCAAAAAACACCGTGGCGGTTGGATTTTATAGTTATTTTGAGTTTAAATCTCATCCGTTGGATTATTAGTAATCTACGTTTGAGATTATGTCTCACGGTTTCACATAAACATATGCGTCCTTCTTGAACTCTTCCCTATAAATAGTCAGATTCTTGAAAGAAGTTTTAATGATTTTATAGAAGTTTTAATGATTTTATTTCTATACAGACTAAACAAGTGTTTATATGCTTAAAACGCAGGAAACTGAAACACATGTAAACGAAAAATAAATACAACATATAATAAATCACTTCCTAAACTAAATAAAAAAATCAACAAATGATGATTTTTTTTAAATGGTAAAATGATTCACGAGTTGACAAAATGGCTGATTTATGTGAAGAATTCACTTATATATAAAGGTGGATGAAAACGTTATCATGTGAAATTACTCGAGAGTTGTTGGAGCAACAGCGTCGTGTCACTTGTCTCATACGTTTTATTGCTCTCGTCTCTCGAAAGTCGAAAATGCATCTGAATGCATCCTTGTCAACCAGCTACAATATTTATTTACAATTCAGATTAAACATATTTGTAATTAAAATTACGATAATCAAAACCCAAGTATGATGCATGATTCCACTCTTTTAATATAAGAGTTATTTTAGAACTGTGTTTTGTAATCAAATTAACAGAAGCAATGTGGATACGAATATATCCTAATTAAATACACTTATATTTAGCCACAAGCCACCTCTATATGTCTAACGTGCATGACACACAGCTCATAAAATTATTTTACCAACAACTACAATATATATATACTGAAGCTTATGATCGAAAATAAGAATTTGGATTTGTGTTTAACAAATACTAGTACTTTGAGCACAGATATATCTGTGCATATAAATTGATAATTGCCCCGTGTTTTGCTTATCCTTTGATTTAATTTAAATACATGATTAATCAAAAAATTTAAAAATTAATGATTCTAACTACTAGTACATCTGATATAGACAAGTACCAATGCAGGAAGTATATGATGACTAGCTAGCAGCTAATCACAATTATCCACTATCTCTTTATTAGGATTTGGCTTGATTACAATCTTTCTACTTCAAAACAATTTAATGTCGTGTTAGAGATTACAACTCGCCCCTTTCTCGATATCATATGACCACACCTGCTGACTACTTCATCATCACAACTGCTTCCCTAGTGTTAAATACTATAGTAGTATTTTTAGTGCAACATGATTCTGTGTACGTATTTATACGGCACTCCGGTATGCATGTCCGAAAGAGTCTGTTGGATCGAGGTTAGCTTGTACTTCTAGTCGTGAGGGTCGACTTGTCCCTCGATACGACTAGTCGCAGCGGAATAAACACGAGTAAGTAATAAACACAAGTAAAACAGTACTCACGATTTTTGGTGGAAACCCAACTGGGAAAAACCCCCCCTTCCAGCAGCAACTGGAAGGATTCTCAACTTCAAACTTTATTAATGTCCTCGAACCGAATACACTTGAATCAGCTAGTACAACTCCTCGTTTACTACTGTTCTAAGCTGCACCCCTTGATTCTCAGGCACCAACTAAGTCGAAGTTCTGCAGCAAGCCGTCTCAAGCTAGATGGACCAATGAAGTCTCTAGCCTAACACTAAAAGCCCTCAACCAACGTAGTAAACGCGGTCACGCTCGCTCTCCTCGCTGCCGTTGCTCGTCTCCTTGTGCTTTGGTCTCGATCGCTCCTCTAGCTCTCTCACAAAGTCACACAGATGGAAGCTCCTGCTGCTGGCTTTTATACTAAGCCACACCTTCCAAATCAGTCCTACAATCCATGCAAGATCCGATTAGGAAATATCATATCTATTCAAATCTTTGTTTAATATTTCTTTTCTAAACTCTAAAAAGCAGTTAGGATATTATCACAATCATTATAGGCAGTTAGAATATTATCACAATTGATATAATCAGTTTAGGAAACTAGATAATCTTCCCTGATTTTTCTGGGTCCGAAATATCAGGAACTGCCAACGACTTCAGACTAGTCGTTCAGTAAGTCCAGTGAAGCACAATTCTGCACACTCAATACACTAGTCAGTATTGATCACTTGTCATCATCAAAACCCCAAGGGTTCAACAGAGTCCAACGAACAAAAGAAAACAATTTATTTTAAGAAATGACATCGGAGAACAAGCCGGTGATGGTGGTGGGAGTTGACGAGACACTACAAGAAATTATAATAAAATCTACAGTATAATCTTAACAGATTTTGTTCGGTTGATTTTATGTATAATGTCAACAAAATTAGGTTGGAATTATTTTTGTGGACAGTATAATTTTATTTTCAACAAATATTTGTTGCAATAATGAGCGTTGATAATAGCAGTCATATTTCCAACGGAATTTTCGTAAGTAAGAAAATCGTAAATATAAAGTTTTTAAAGTTTAATTTTGGTTAATTTTATTATTTTGAATAACAACAAATATGGTTAGAAATATTCCCGCCACTTATATTATTTTATAGATCTACAGATTTTGACTTAATAAACATTGTGATTGATGAAGATAATATTGGCGACTGAATTTTTGTAAGAAGTTAAAGTGGTTGGTAATAAATTTATGAACCCAATGCCATATACGTAATTTTTAAGTTATAAAGATCAACAAAAATTGTAGGTAATAGATCTGTAGCAAATATATTTTTATGTTTAGAAAAAAATCCTATGTAAAACGTATATATTAATATATATATATATAGGGAAAGGTTCAAATGAGAACCTATTTTAAAATGAAAACTTAGAACTAATGTGAGCCTTAAGATGTAGGAATTAAATGGTTTGGATTGATGACTCCATTAATCAAATATTAATTATTTTTAGTGATGAAATGGCACACTTGTCATTTCAGATCAATATAGTTAAAAAATGGATAATTTTAAATTGCATAAAAAAATTAGTTTATATAATTTATTTTAAAATTTTAAATTAGTGGATATAAAAAGTGCATAAATACTTTAAAATTGCATATATATATAGAGTAAGGTTCTAGGAGGACACATAAATATATGTGAGACGGTGAGACATGATCTCAACCGTTGATTACTAATAATCCAACGGATGAGATTTGATTCAAAAAAGTAACCGTCACTCTCAACCGCTAGGGTTTTTTGCAAATCCAACCGCCCATTATATAAAAACCAACTTTAATCTCAACCGTATATTAATTTAATCTAACGGTTGAGATTTCGTCCTTCCGTCTCACAAATACTTAATGTCCTTCTAGAACTTAACCCTATATATATATATATATATGTAGCAAGAGTAAGGTTCTAGGAGGACCGATAAATATATGTGAGACGGTGAGACATGATCTCAACCGTTGATTACTACTAATCCAACGGATGATATTTGATTCAAAAAAGTAACCGTCACTCTCAACCGCTAGGGTTTTTTGCAAATCCAACCGCCCATTATATAAAAACCAACTTTAATCTCAACCGTATATTAATCTAATCTAACGGTTGAGATTTCGTCCTTCCGTCTCACATATACTTAATGTCCTTCTAGAACTTAACCCATATAGCAAATATTACAAATATATTTAAAAACAGCGTCATATATATATGTATGATGGATTATTTTTAAAATCAGGTATTTTTGATAAATCCAGTATATAATTAAAATATTTGTACGCGTGTTTTGCTGCCATGGTTTTCAAAAACAGAATTATTAAAATTGGATTTTTACGGATATTATATATTTATATTTGTATTATAAATTGATACGTTGTTCTTTGATACTGTAGTTTAATTATTTTATTTTTATCTGATCACTTATTCATGAATTATTTTATAAAATCATGAATTATTTGTTTCACTTTTAATATGATAATAAATCTGAAACATTAAAGATTAAAATATGTACAAACTCTTCATATGGAAAGATTGTAATCTAAATAGTAAAATCGTAAAACAAACTCCTCAAAATTCTATAACCGTTCTGAATTGGTTATATACACAGATCGTGCGTATTCCATCATCGGCACTTGATTTTTTCACTCCCCTTGTTGCATAACTTTCTTTTCAGGTGAGATTTCCAGTTACTCCTAATTGTTTAAGCATGATGCACATCAGAATTTCCTCTCTTGATGACATATTCGAACTTGGCTATGCGATGAATTTTAATTTTTCTCAAACCTTTTTAAAGGATCTGGTTGGTTGTTACTAACTTTGATTTAATACAAGACCTTGCTGAGAAGTCATCCAGTTTTCAATCTACCAGAAAAATTCCCCAACTCAGACTCTTCTGAATTTCAAAATGAGGTCTAAGACAATTAGACCTCATTTTGAGATTCAGAAGAGTCTGAGGGAAGATTCTCTAAGTCGGGGAATTTTTCTGGTAGATTGAAAACTGGATGACTTCCTGCAGTTCTCTAAGTTGGAGAATTGTTTAGGTTTAGAGCTTTTTCAGGCGTCATATGAAACATAAGGATACTTTGCAGTGAGTTTTAACTTGTTGTCTGTATTTTTATATTTTTAACTAAATTTACAAATTTCTTCAGATTCTATGCTTTAAAAAAGGATTTTGAATCAAAACTATTGTCACTTGTTAGGCATCTTGTGGTTGATACCTATTTATTATACTTATTAATTTAATCTCTTATTATACATTTCAGGAAAGTAAAAAAAATCAAGCTGAAGAAGGAAGTTTTTCCGAAGACGTATAGTCTTGAATTCACGTACTCTTTAAGGCTTAGATATTTTTTATATTTTTCTTTTCATTTTATTATCTAAACAAACATGTTGTTTATGTTAATTAATGATTATAATGTTTTCCTCATACAGTGTATTATTTTTATTAATTTATAAACTAAATCATTTTTATTGTTGTCATACTAAAATATCATGTTGATTTAAATAAACTCTTGTCAGATTGCTTAAAAAAATAAAACCAAAAAATAAAAAAATTCATTGCTTTGTATTTTTTTAAATTGATTTTATATTCATCTGAAATGTATTTTACTTTATTAAATCAACGGTATATTAGTATAGATAATCTTAAAAATTCGTTGGCAATATAAAAAGGGTATAATGGTAAATGGTCTTATAAATATTATATCTACAAATTTTAAAATCAACGGATATATCGTTAGGTTTAAATTATTTTGTAAATCTTTTCATAGCAAGTTAACCAACAGAATTTCTGTTGAGAAAATCATAAAACCAACCGAATTAATAAAATATACGGAGCTATAACCTACAACTTTTCAACGAAATAATCCGTTTTGATAGAATACAATGTATCCACATTTATTTCTATATATTTAGGTCATATTTATTTAGTCAAATCCTCATTAAGTCTACCTATATTTAGATTATATATGTGTATATATACACATCTATGTAAACCAATCATTATCGATAAGAATATCTTTTCATACTCTTTTTATTTTCAACATGGTATCAAGAGCTGCAGGTTTTGTTTGTTGATTTTTTTTACTTCCGCTTTGGGTGGTGGTGCCACCACACCACCGCCACCCCAATTTTATATTTCAACTATTTTCATTCTAATCCTCCGATGACTTTAATGCATATCACAACCTCAAGAATCTATTCTTCTTATCATTTTTTTTTCAAGACCCATCCAAATCCGCAAATGGATCGAGTCTCACCTCAAAATTAGATTTGAATCCGAGATGCATCGAAAGACAGTGTTGTGTTGTGTCCTCCTTCACCCAGACATAGTGGCCCTATACATCCATGTCAAATTCAAATCAACAGTCGGTAGATTGGTCAAATTTTTATTAGATAGCCATCTTTCATTGGGCTATTATAGCACATTTTGGTGCTTTGTATCCGGTGGTTTCCCCACCCATGTCACTAAATTACTCTTGTGACATTTATTTTATGATGATGAGATTTCCGTCCAGATCTGTCTGCCGCTACGTTGTTCAAAGAATTCAAGTGTCAATCTCAACATTCTTTGATCGTTGAGATTGAGGGAGGGTGATAGAATACAATGTATCCACATTTATTTCTATATATTTAGGTCATATTTATTTAGTCAAATCCTCATTAAGTCTACCTATATTTAGATTATATATGTGTATATATACACATCTATGTAAACCAATCATTATCGATAAGAATATCTTTTCATACTCTTTTTATTTTCAACAAGTAATAAAACCATTTCCAACAGATATACATCAAAAACAACGAAACAACGAAATTGACTGTCGAAATAATCCGTTAGTAATAAAACCATTTCCAACTTTTCTTGTAGTGAGAGCGATCACAGCTTCTACGCTTTGAATTGGACCATAGATCATTTTTTCGCACCATTTGCACCTGATCATCATCCTTTCAGCCTCGTCATCGTCAATGCTAAACCCTTGGCCACCTCTGCTGTTGGCCTCGCTGGTCCTGGTACGTACATTATCAAGTTATATGCGTGCATTTAATTATTTGATGATTCATTTAATTATGTTCAATCGTTTTTGTGCATGCATTTTGTTTGGCAGGCGCTGCGGACGTGTTGCATTTCGTCGATGCTGACTTGAACAATTTAGCTGCCAAAGTCTTGGATAAAGCCAAGCAAATATGCCTTGCTAAGCAGGTTTAAGTTGATCACTTCTCTTCTAGCACAATAATATACGTATAACCCTAAGGCATGGTTTAAAATATGAGTTTCTTAGCAGGTAACGGTTGCGCATTCGGAAGTCATGGAAGGTGATGCTAGCCTGCTAGGAACGTTCTCTGCGAAGCTGTTGAAAAACATCATGCATCCATGTTAGTGGTTGGTAGCCATGGATATGGTGAAATTAAAAGGTCTGCATCCTCAATATAATTCATCATGCATTTATTCAATCATGCTGATTCGTGCAATATATATATTATTGGACAGATCTGTTTTAGGAAGTGTGAGTGACTACTTTGCTCACCATGCACACTGCTCGGTTATGATTGTCAAGAAGCCAAAGATCAAACATTGATTGATCCGGAAGGACATTATATATTTCATTTATATTTCTGTACGTGAGTACACAAGGGAATCAGATCACGTGCTGCGCTGCCAAAAACTGCGAGATAAAACGACGTCGTTTGGTCTTTAAAACGACGTCGTTTTGACAACGGGGTCATTTTGCAATTATAGGGTTTTAGATTAAACCACGTAGTTTTATTTAAAAGCTATATAAAACTACGTCACTTTTGAACTTGCAGCACATGGCAGCACTGAAAGTGGCTGCACCGGATACGGATCCGTACACAAGTATGTGTTGTTTATAATATAATATAATGTTGCATATTATCCATATCTTCTGTAACAACTCATATTTCATATTTAGCTTTTGTGATAAGGTTACTTTAATAATAATTTAATTATTGAAATTTAAATTAAAAGCTGTCAATCTCATAATATTTGAATATCATTCGATTGGGAAAAGTTGTCAATCTTGTTTTTATTTGTAGAGCAGTTAATTATATAATATTAAATTTGAATTATGCTTTACTAAAACTAGTAATTGATGCTTTACAGTTCCCATGAATAAGAAATCTTTCTATATATAAAGCGTAAGGGTGTGAATTGACGGTTTCTTTTTGAAGCCACAATTCACATCCCCATTTTACCCCTGCTTAAATTAATATAATATAATTATAATACAATTAATATTTATTATTCCATTTTATTTTAAACATATTCTAAATAAATTATGTACACATATAAATGTGCACCAAACTACTAGTATACATAATTCGTAAGGAATTAAATGTGATTAGGAAGGACCGAAGGAGTAGGAAAAGGCTAATTAAGTTACAGAGCATTGGAATTTGGATATAATAATTATCGAGATGCCTCCTTTCCTAAAATCCTCCAACCAAAATATTCTTGACATAAATACACACCAGAATATTTACATGTAATTAATCGATATATAAAATTTATACAATACTTACCGAATTAGCTGAATCAAAAACTTTAATTTAGGAGGAAACGTAAAATATAATAACAAATATTTTGTAGATATTTAAGAGCTACTTTAGGAAACTATATAACATTTTATTAAATATTTAAATGTAATTTAATTATAAGTTTCCAAACCCCGATATATAAATTTAATAAAATGAATGAGATAAATGAGTCTGATTTTTGAAAGGCTAAAAGTCTTTCATTGAGTTGGAGATTGCAAATGTCAGAGTTGCAAAACCAGAATGTTTGTCTGCAGAGGAAAGTATTTGAAACACGATGAAGTTAATGACGGCTGCGCAGCAAACGAACGGTTTCTAATATGAAAGTCTAAAATCTGAGTATAAGTAATGTGTTCTTGTACAGGTGATGAAAAAACTCACTTACAAACCAACTCTCTTAAAAACAAAAAACATTTTCTGTAGCATAATTTCCGATGGCTTCTTCGGACAACGAGTATGTTGCATCCGAAGAAGATGTTGTTGCTGACACCGAAGAAGAGGAGATTGAGCCTTCTGCAGTTATGAGGAACAATTCCAAATCTGTAGGCCAGAGAGTCATAGCCTCATTAGCATCTTCTAAATCCAACTTAGTCCTTGCCGTACCTCCTGAACAAGGACAAAGTTCAAGAAAACGAAAGGCAACAGAGGAATCTGTTTCTACTGAAAAGCGTACATCTTCAAGGTTGTGGAGTAAAAGTGACGAAATTGCTTTGTTCAAAGGTCTTATAGAGATAAAAGACAAAGGTATAAATCAGACTGACAATTCGGATGCTTACTACAATCATTTGAAAAAAGCTGTTAGGCCTCTTTTAGTCGACAAAAACCAGATCAGAGAAAAAAGTGAGGAGATTGAGAGATAAATTTAATAAGAATTCTATAACTGGTAAGGTTTTTGCATCGGAACATGATGAAATTTGTTATCAACTTTCTGAAAAAATTTGGGACATTGATGGTGATGAACAACCTAGAGGACAAAAGCAAGAAAAAGATCTCGAAGGAAAGAATCGAGATGATAATCAAAGTGGAAATACAAATGCTAATTCCTCGTGCTATAAACAACTAATGAGGCATAGCGATGTTTTGGGTGCGGAATTGTCTGCTGAGTTTTTGGGTAAAGCAATGGAGTTACTTACTGATGAGGAGGTTTCTATGTTGAATGAAAAGTGGGATGCACATTTGTATGAAGAAACTAAGCTCTGCAGTAGACGTTTCAAATTGTTGCACCAACACATCAATCTCATTCTTAAAGCTTGGGACGAATCTGTTGAAGAATGAATGATGTTTTTCATGTTTAATGTTTTTCTGTTGTTGTTGAGTTGGTCAAGTTGTTGTTTCTTGTTTTTTTTTTTTCATGTTTAATGTTTAATGTTTCTTGTTTTCTACATGTCTGTCTCTTAATCAATTTCAATGGAAGTCTTATGTTGGTAAATAGAGTAATGCTCTTTTGAGACCCTCAATTTTGGGTGAGACCCTGAGACCCCAATCATGGCCGTTGGTTGGGTTTGCTTTTAGGGTCCAGATTGTGCCACGTGGAGGTGAGAGAACAAAAGCAACAATTTCTCTCACCTCCGATTTTTGAATTTCTCTAACCTCCACGTGGCACAATCTGGACCCCAAAAGCAAACCCAATCAACGGCCATGATTGGGGTCTCAGGGTCTCACCCAATAGTAAGGGTCTCAAAAGAGCATTACTCTTGGTAAATAAAGCCACAACAATCCGTTTTATTAAATATCGACAACAGTGCGGTTTGGCCATTGAAAATCAAACCAACGTCGTGTTTATGTGTCATTGAATTAGCCCGTTGATGGATTGAAATCAAAAGCCGAACCAGACTGAACCGCTGAGTTTCAATTAGTAAAACCCTAATCAGACCTAACCGATTCACGCCTTCTCCGACTTCCACTCAATCTCTCATCTCTTAAAACGAGCGCTTCAACCCGATTTCGAATCTCTCGCCAATCGTAGCTTTAGCGACTAGCGTCGACGGCACTCAAGTCGCCGCCGCACGTGAAGACTGCACTGTTGAGATTTGGGTCGTGTCTCCGGACGATACTCGGCGGTGGTGGCGCACTCCCGTGCACTGCCGCACTGTGGCGCACGGAGTGCGCGACTCGCGGACCAAGTGGCGAATCCCTGCTTCCCAGGTCTGAACATTACAACGCAAACAGAAAGTGTAAAGGAGGATACTGTTGGAGACCTCGATGTTGATCGGAGTTCGGACACCGGTATTGGTTCAAAAAGAGAGACCGATTTGCCTGCATCTAAACCCTTGGAGGTCAAACGCCTTGCAAAAATGGAAGCTATGTCAGAAGATCCATTTTTGAAATTCGCTTACACAGGGGAATCACCCTACACATCCCACAATTGTAGGAATGTCAACTCACAAAGTAAATCGAGTCATATCGGTAAGGCTATCAAACACGAGAAGGAAATTGATGGCTTCAAGATCTTCAACCCTGTTTCAAAAATGTCTCAGTGCAACATTGATAATAGATGTGATGAAGGTCAGGATACCCTTCCAATTACCGAGTCAGTAAAAACTGAAGCTGAAATGTCGACGAAAGTACCCCGAAAGAAGAGAAGGAGAAACGCAAAGGGGGAGAAAATAACAGAAAACTTGCCAGTAAGAATAGTATCACCATATTTTGAAGGCTTGAAAGAAAAGTGTGCTGAAGTCAAAACTGGGAAACACTTTAATTCGAGCACTAAAGTTGTGAAGACATCACCATATTTCAAGAGTAAATCAGATGGTGTAAAAGTAGATGAGAATCCATTGAAAGTTGAATTACCCAGCACAACAGTTAAGTGCATCAAAAAACAAAAATCCGCTAGTAAGAGAGCTGTTCAAGTTAAAAAGGTATCACCATACTTCAGCGATGCATCCAACGTGAATGAAGATGGTAACCTACCAGGCAATATCAAACGCGCAAAACGAAAAGCCAAAAGCCCCCAACTCTCTGCTGCTGAAAAGAAAAGCGAAGCTTATTGTAGAAAAACTTCAGATAACCCATGGATACCTCCACGTTCGCCCTTCAATCTCCTCCAAGAAGATCATTTTCAGGACCCTTGGAGAGTCTTGGTGATATGCATGCTATTGAACTGCACAACTGGCTTGCAGGTAATTTAGGATTCTTTCTTACTGTTGCTTGTTATCTCATTGTTCCTTTATGACTGAAATTTTTACCTACAGATCATTGCACGACAAGCTGAGTATCATTGTAAAAAACTTGCTGGATTAAAAAAGTCTATAGTTCTGTGGTAGGGCCGCTGCTCTGAATTTTTTATCTTGCCATATTTTATTAGTTCTATACATGCAATTTGTATTGCCATATTTTAAAAAGTCTATAGTTCTATACATGCAATTTGCTGAATTTGTATTGACAAGGTAGGAAATGTGAGGCTGTTAACAGTTTAATTCTCTCGTCTTTCAAAGATGCCGAATGAAAACAATTAGTTCAGTAATACATGGTTGTAGGCAGTTACTGAGAAAATGTGTAAATGAGTGTGTTTCTTGTGACTTGAGTTCACCACTTGAGATAAACAAAGTATACATGGCGGATTTGTCTAGAGTTTTTTGTGTCATTGATAGTTAAAACTTGCATTGTTTGCTCTGAGCTGACTGCTTTGTTGGGACTTGAAAGCTAATAGATGATAAACTATTTCAATTTCTGTCAGAAGTTCTGTCTAAAATTTTGATATTGTTTTATTATATTACATTTTTCAGACTTGGGTGAACGTGAATGGAACAAGGACAGGTTGTAAGTACAATACATTGATTTCTGTTTGCTTTGGCAATAACCTTTTTGTAATCGATCGTTCTTTGTATTTTTGGGAGGAATGGGTTTTAAAAAAATCCAATTTCTTTTTTCGAGAGATGGTTATGAACAGTATGTGTTTGTGCAGGCTCGAAGAGTGATCCCACACTTATTTAACCTTTGCCCTAACGCTGAAACGGCCACAAAGGTTGCTGCCGAGGACATTGGGAAGGTGATAAAAAGTTTAGGACTGTATAACAAAAGGGCGATTATGATTCAACGGTTGTCACTAGAGTACTTGCAAGATTCTTGGACTCATGTGACAGATTTACATGGTGTTGGCAAGTATGTCGATGGTGAATGATTTGAATAATTTCCTACAGTGAATATTTTGGTTCTGGACACTTAACAATTTGTCAATGTCTATTATAGGTATGCAGCTGATGCGTACGCAATATTTTGTACAGGCAAGTGGGAACTAGTAAGACCAACTGATCACATGTTGAATAAATATTGGGACTTCCTGGTTGCATCTAAAATTTCACCGATGAGCGAGTCTGTATCTTCTCAACCAGGTGTGATACAAGAACTGTCTCCTCCATGTACCGACTTGGGTGTTTGAGAAGCCACTTGTAGAGAACTGTTGACGAGAAAATACAGTTAACTTAAGACAGTGATTTTGGCACGTTCACCTTTTAAAAGCTGTTAATCATTTCTGCACATATATTATATTTGAACCTCTTTTTCTTCTAAAGGTCGGTTCTACACTATAGTATATGTAGCAAGTGTTTTGCTGTCGGGATGTACGAATGTTCTTTTGGACAAAAACACCCTTCTTTTTAGGGGTGGGCGCGGTGCGGTTTGGTGCGGTTTGAGGGTAAAACCGCAACCGCACCGCATTATGCGGTTTGACTATTTTTGAAACCATATTCGCACCACATAATGCGGTTTTTAAAAAATGCGGTTCCCGGAATATGTGGTGCGGTGCGGTTCGGTTTGAAAACCGCTTTCTATTAATCTTTTATAAATACACTTAAAACTAGACATGTCAAATTTATCAATATCCGTTTTGGTGTTCATCACCCGTCCATTTAATTCAATCCATTAACCATCCGTTTAATTAAACGGATAAAGTCATCATATCCGTTTACCATCCGTTTATTAAATGGATGGAACGGATGAACCATATCCATTTACCATCCGTTTAATAAACGGATGGTAAACAGATTGACGGATGAACCACTATCCATTTAGCATCCATTTACCATCCGTTTATTATCTTATTACCATTCATTTACAATTACCTCATAAACGGATAAACGGATGATAAATGGATAAACGGATGGTAAATGGACATGAATGGTAAACGGATAAATGAATGGTAAACGGATAAATGGATTATCCATTAATCCGTCATCCATTTACAATCCATCCATTTAATCCATTTAAGTTTAACGGATTAAACGGATGACAACCGTTTATCATCCGTCCATTTACCGTCCATCCTTTTATCACTCGTCCATCCATTTGACGGGTCTACTTAAAACGTAATTAAATTACAAAATAAGTAATTTTAAACTTTTACATACCATATATTTCAAGAAATATGATAGAATTAGTAATAATAATGTATATAATTATAGTTTATCTAATTAATTCATTATATTATTCTATGAAAACTACATCAATTATACTAAATATACTTAATTATATATATTTATATGTTTTTTTAATAATGCGGTGCGGTTTATCGCGGTTTACTTGAAAAGTAAAACCGCAACCGCACTGCATTAAGCGGTTTGCTTGAAAACTAAAACCGCAACCGCACCATTTAAATGCGGTGCGGTTTCCGAATCCGCATTTGCGGTGTGGTGCGGGCGGTTTCCACTTCCGGTGCGGTTTTTGCCCACCCCTACTTTTCACAAAGCTTTTCTTAGTGATAAAAAGGTAATTTGGTCATATTGTTGCTCTTAATTTAATCATTTTGATGTTCCTGGCTGGTATACAAACTACACCATAAAACTGCCAGTTAATAATAATTGACATGCCATTTATATATATAAATTGTCTCTGATTTAATAGCTTGTGTAAATGCGATTTTATTTTCTTAGTAAATGCTAAATTTGTCACGTATATGGTTAACCAGGACATGAAATTATATTCAAATCTTTAAACCACTTTTTATTTACATTACCTTGGGGAAGTTGTGGACCCTGTTTTCTGATGTTAGAATGAGCTGGAATGAGAATACATCACATGTTTGTCTATAATCGCCGCGATTTAGGCTTTTTGGATCTATTTAATAAATGTCTAGTTGAAAAAAAGGACAAAAAATCATGGTAAAAATAATCATAAGACTAAATGTATATTTCAATAATTTTTAAGTGTGAAGTAACACAGTCACAAGTGTGAAGTAATACATGCAAATACAAAGTTATATTTATCATTAATTTCGATGAATACATACATAATTTATATAGACTTGGGATGTGCTGGCTTCAATAGAAATAAATTCTGATAATGAGTTATTTAAAAAATAAGTATAAATTCATTTCCTTTGTCGTGTAAATTCACTTTTTCGCCAATCTTAACATGGTAATTTAAACAATAATATTTTAAGTATCTACACAATTCTCCATTATTTATTTAGTCGCTCCTGGACCGGACCGGACCGGGCCGGGCTTTTCGGGTCAAGTGAGTTTCGGAATTCAAGCCGTTCGGTCTCGAGCTTTTTTGGCCTTGGGGGGCCGGGCCGGGCTTGGACCGGTCCGGACCGAAGGGCTTTTTCGGGTTTTCAGACTTTTGGGCCGGATGGACACCCCTAGCTAAATGAATATTCGTTGTTTACATAAATGGAAATTACGTAGTATTTAGAAACGTTCTTTGTATTTTAAAATATTATTTCGCAAACCATAACATTATTTTATGTGCGTTCATATTATAAAATAAATATATATTATAATTAAAATAGTATATAAATTTTGATAATAAAATCAAAGCTTAAATTTGAATTACATGTTATTTTTTAAATACTAGTGAATATTTAAAAAGATTTGATTAGTGAACTAAGGAAAAAGTTCAAGGATGACTGATAAGTATTTGTAAGACGGTGATACAAAATCTCAATCATTGTAATTCAACAGATGTGATTTAAATGAAAAATAACCGTCAAATTTAACTACCCGTATTTTTTTGCAAATCCAACCGCCAAATTAATTAAAAACCAACTTTAATCTCAAACTTCATATTAATCAAATCAACATTTGAAATTATGTCCTCCTATCTAACAAATATTTATCATCATTACTAGTCCTATCCCAGTAAACTAAATTCTTGAAATTATGTTTATTTAATATTTTGCATACCCATTATACCCTTGTTTGAAATTTTATAGAGTAAGGATCAGGTGAAAAAGCATTTTTAGGTTATAAAATACAAACAGATCTGAACCGTTAAATAATTAGATCGGACGGTTATTAATTCGGGGGTCGAAATACAATTAAATGAAACATTAAATATGACTTATTATTTCAAAAACTCAGAAAGGGTAAATTAGTCCAAAAAAAACCAAGAATCAGGCGGTTTTGATCTTTGTTTCCGAAAATCTCGTTCTCCCCGTATCTTTATTTTCGGTTTTGAACAAAAACCTACCCACACACCACACTTCTCACACTTCAAACTCAGAATAGAAAACAAGAACAATGATATCAATCGTCATCGGAACAGCTCTTCCTGATTCTGGCAAAGCTCCTTCCTCAACTTCTGGGAAAACAGCTTACATGCGTCCATGCGTCCATGCTCAAATCCAAAGCTACTGCTTAGGCGACATATGCCGCAGCGTCCTTTGTGCACGTCACGTGCTGAACTCCCACTTCCACCCTAGGCTTGCTGCACTTTCCTTCCCCTTCCACCTTTGCTGACATCACAAATCCGTTGTAGAGGAGAAGCTCTTCAATTTGGCTTGCATATTGCAGGTTAATTAAATTAAAACATTAGAACTATGGACCAACTATTAGAACAAAGGTTCAACATTTGATGCCGCATGATTCATGAATCATAAGGTATCATATAAAGAATCATAAATGTTGAAAGCAACAGTTCATGATTTGACCCCGCATGATTCTTGAATCATACTATGATTCGAGATTTGCTATAATATGATTCATTATTTGTTATGCTATGATTCATGATTTGTCGTGATATGATTCATGCTCTGGTATGCTATGATTCATAATTTGTCATACTATGATTCATGATTTGCTATACTATGATTCATGATTTGATATAATATGATTCATGGGTCATCATACACTATTACAAACTTAAATTGCGCAAATTTTGGCCTTAACCCTCACAACTGACGACCATACTGTATAACATAGTGTAACTTTTGAATCATATCATCTAGTCATGATTTGCTCCAACATGATTCAGATTTTGCTATCATATGATTCATGAATCATATCCTACGAAATCATGAATCATATTATATAGCAGAAAGTGGTTGGTATTGTAAATCACTAATTGAATACTTGAAATTGATAGGAAAAATATTTAATAATTTTTTCACGTAACTTTAAAAAATTAAACCACCTTCACATCAAAAAATTGAATGTAGATTTTTCATATCATAAAATTAAAAGTCGGTTCCTTAAAATAAGGGATTGATATTATTGAGTAATTTGAAAATTTTAGTATGCATTGTATTTCCATTATTGCCCTTTTGTAATTTTTTGTATTAATTAATATTCTTTAATTATAACCGTTGATTGAAATCTATTCGGTGGTTTAGATTTGTTTGCATTTTATAACCAAACTAGCACTTTTCATTTGATCCATTCTCAATTTTATATACATAAGTTGAGTATAAATATTATACTTATTTACAGTCAAGTATTCAGATATAATGACGAAGTGGGGTTGGCCTAGTGGTTAGGCACCCACTACCTGAGCCAATCGGTCTCGGGTTCGAGTCATGGGGTAGGAGTGAATTCCGATAATTCCTTTAAAAAAAGTATTCAGATATAATACATCCATTAATACATCCATTAATAAAATCCTACTTTTAGATCTCTTTGTAATTTATACTTGATCGATAAAATCTTCGTATTTGGGTAGTATATATAGATTTTAGAAAAGAGTTTTAGAAGGACATTATATATTTTGTATGATTGAAGGATAAAATTTTAATAATTAATTTTTATTTATCCAACGGTTGATATTGATAGTCGTTAATTTCAATCGCTCATGTATTTTGCAAACTCAGCTATATATTTAATCAATAATTAATTTAATGTCAATGTTAGATCAATCATAACTAATGATTAAAATATTGTTCTTATGTCGTTCCAAATTTGAATATCTCTCTTGATCCCAAAACTCATAGATTTCATATGTGAATATCACTTTAATTTGCACAAGGAGTAGCGACCTAGCGGTTAGCCACTCGGTCTCTGATCTCAGAGGTCGGTGGTTCAAGCCCTCCTGAGTGCATATCCGCCTTGAGTATGAGGTTTATCCATTCCTTGAGCGATGAAGTAGTAATAATTTTTTTTAAAAATATCACTTTAATTGGAATAAATATCTCTGTTATGTACTTTTGAAAAAGGATTTGAATTTTTCCCAAATTGTAAATTTGTAAAGAGAATATTGAATTTATCTATCTTTTAAGATAAAATGTGACTATTAATTTAAAGTTGTGAAACATGAAAATTTGTAAAATCGTAAAACATGATAACGATAATGAAAGCCAAAACATATGCTTGTTTAGAGTGAGCCTTATTTGGTTATTAGTTATAGGGAAAAGTATAAAAAGGATATGAACTAACTTAAGTGTCATATTACGATCTAAACTACAAAAGATGACAATTATGGGCTATGAACTACTATCACAAATTACGGTTCAAACTACCGAATATGACAATTAGGGGCATGATTAAAAATAAATAGATGATTTTTTATCCAAAAATATTTTACAAGACAGTAATTTGTTATTATTATTATATAAATTCTTGCAAAATTTACCCAAAACCTAGTTACTTCGTACTAATTTATTTTATTCGAAAACCATACAAATATGTTAATACTACCATATACTCATTTCATTATATCATTTTCGTAACATTCACATAATTGAGTAAAAAAGAGACATCATATAAATAATCCAAGTTTATTAAAAACAATTATGATGTTAAAAAAAATTATGATATTTCAAACTTGAACAATGGTTAGTAGGGATATGATCAAGAGACCATATATTTTTTGTAAAACTAAGGGACATAATCTTAAACGTTGATTTGATTAATACGACGGTTGAGTGTAATTGTTTAAAGTTGGTTTTTAATTAAATAGAAAAGTTGGATTTGTAAATAATCTTGACGGTTGAATTGGACAATTATTTTTATTTTAAAACTAGTCTTTTGGATTATAAATAATCAACATTCAAAATTGTATCCCACCGTATTACAAATACTTATTCGTCTTTCTTGAAATTTCTAATTTAGATTATACCTTTATTTAGTCAATATAGTGATACTATTTCATATATTTGCATGATTTAATAAATTAAAAAATTAGTGCTAGATAATTAATGTAATTTGATAGAAATTGTACAAACTTTTATAAGAATAAATTATTATTTTTGTAAAACAATATTTTATAAAATTTTAATAACTTAATATTATTCAGAAATCTAACATAAATTAATATTTGTTTTCATAGCTCCTCTTCCAACAATTAATTGTGTACAAATTCGACAAACTTTATCGATTTCACGTGGTAGTGGATATTTAGAAAAAAGAGTTTTATGGATGGTTTTCTGATAAAAATAAAGTATTTGAATGTCACGCGCTAACAACTGATTGTTCGTAACACTAGTCATGTATCAATCGGATAAAGGATTCTCGAATATTGGGTTGTTGTCGTTAAATGGGTAGAATACTTAATGAAATAGAGGGAGGATGGAATATGTAGTCGAAAAAGCTATTTAAATAGCAGCATAGCATCCAACATATCTATGCAATTTATTTTAAAAAATACATTATTTCATTGAAGCAATATTTTCTAAATTAAGCATATTTCACATAACAATATATTTTCTGATCTTTTATATTGCACTATTTGAGATGCTCATACACGGTGAGAATGGAGTCATACAACTACATAATGCCACCAACAACAAGCAACCAGCAACGTTGATATCAATTAGTAACTTTTAAGAGCAACTCTAAACCTAACATGTAAAACAGTTCATTAAGTAAAAAAGCCTAGCTATCATCTAATTATAAAGAATCTTAAGCAGTCGCGAGATTCTTCATATTTACTAGTTTTCATGAATTCTCTATCTTCATTCTCCACTTCAATATTCATTGCACATTTGTTTTTCTAAAATACTAATTTCATCTCTTTCTTATAAAGTTTTATTGACATAACAGGTAGGTTTTATTGACAATTGGTTGAGATGGATGTAAAATTGGACATGTATCTCTTCTTCAGATAATATATGATAACACTTGAAGTGGCTCATCCAAAGAAATAGCTCAAGAGATGGATATTAAAGCAAGGTGGTGCTCGGTTATCATATGAAGACGAAATTATTTCCAAAATGGTTAACCAAATCTTTAGGCACCTTCAGTTATTTCTACATTTTAAATGATAACACTTGAAGTAGGAGTGAATTCCGATAATCCCTTTAAAAAAATAACACTTGAAGTAATCAACTTAATATTTTTCTAAAATAAATTTGAATATGACGTGTTTTTTCGTATCCTAAAATCCTCTTGAGAGTAAATCGAAAAATAAAAAAGAAGAGCTCTGGTAAAATGGCGATGACGAAAGTTATCACCACGATTATCGTTCTGCTCTCCGTATGGATTCAAAGCATATCTTCAATCAGGCTTTCAAGGTCTGCTTCGCTTTCTTTTTCTAGATCTAGGGTTATTAAATTCGATTTGTTGGTAATTGGATTTCATAATCATATTTGATTCGTGTACAAAATGGTTACAAGTTTATTTTATGCTATTTTATGTACTGTGAGATTGGTGGTCAAAATGGTTACAAGTTTGCTTTTATCATGAATTTCAGTATTTAATTTTAGTCCCAGTATATGATTTTTACTGCATTCCTTGCTGAATTTTTTGTTTGATTCAATCTGTAACTGACGAGATGTCATTTGATCCGTCAGGATATTGATGAACCAGCTACTGGAAGGTATGCCTCATTCCATAACCATTAAAATAGATTCTCATGACTTGTGCTTCATTATTGTGGAACTTTTTACTAAGCTTGATTTATGTTAAATGCAGAATCCTCAAGGAAGATCGCCATGAAGTTCATTGTTCTAGAGAAAGGAGTAGAGCGGCTTGGAAAATTATTGAGGATGTAATTTCCTTAACAGGTTTTGAATCCTTTTCTGACTGGAGTCTAAATAATGCTAATGACTAATTTTTATGTTCAATACAGTACTTGATGCCATTTGTTGAACGAGAGAAATATCAGTTGTCTACAAGTGCAGACTTCACCCTGATAATGACGTCTTCAGAGATCAAGAGCAGCATAAAATTCATTTTGATATTAATGAGTGGAGATGTGGCTACTGTAAGAAAAGCTTTTATGCCGAGAAATATCTTGATCAGCATTTTGACAATAGGCACTACAATCTTCTAAATGCTGTATGTGAGTTGTTATTTGATTGTTTTACATTTTTGTTACTATCTCTACTCTATATAAACTTATAAAGTCCAAGTACTCTTATTAGCATTAAATTGATGCCATATTTCACTCTCTGAAATTACCCTATGATTAAAAAATCTCAACCAAATGAAAAGTGCTGGAAAATAGAAATATAGTTCGTGCATGGAAATCTTGTCAGTGGGTAGTGTTGGGTTTTATGTATTAACATTTGTGTATGTACTTCTTTAACTAACCAGTATCCAAAACTATATTAATTGGAAATTGTTTCCTGCAAGTTACTAGCCTATGTTGCGTGAAAAGTAAATTGTTGTTCATATCTTTTGCATTGTCGAATTATTCGCCGTTGTGTGTAAACTGATTCTGTCATTAAGATCTTGAAGTGTAACCTGGAATTGTACAAATGCAGAGTGAAAGCAGGTGCTTGGCAGACTTGTGCGGGGCGTTGCACTGTGATCAGGTGTTGAGCACAAAAGCTGCAAAGAGCAAGTGCAATCCAGCTGCAGCTGCACGAAATCACCACTTATGTGAGGTACCCCACAGACTAATACACCTAGCATCTCATCTGTTTTATTTACCCCTTTATTTGCTTCATCTATTTGGTTCCCTTGGATATAGGGTCTGGCAGATAGCTGTTTCCCTGTGAACGAGGGTCCATCGGCGAGTCGTCTCCATGGTAGTCCTAGATCTTGTGCCAAATTGTTTATGATTTTTCCATTTACTGACAATTTGCACTTTGATATTAGAATTGTTCTTGCGTCAATTTTGCGATGCTCACACTTGCTCAGGGAAGCACAAACCTTTTCCCAGAGGTGGAAAGGTATGACTTAAACAATGGTTGATACACTCTGTAGAATTGGAGTATTTAGGAGCATGTAATGAAATCATAGTCATGTATCAATGTATTTGTTTGAAGGGTGTGATTGAATTTCAGAAGCAAGCAGGAGTGTTCTACTTCTACCTGGCCATCTCAATATTGACACTGATGCTGATTCCCATTTTCTATTTGTTGGTTTTCTTGTATCAAAGGTTGTTTACTTTCTAAGATGCCTAACAACTCATTCAGTTTTCTTATTACGCTGAAATTGATTTGAAGCATAAACTTTCAGGGAAATGAGAAATGGCACTCAAGAACTGAAGCGTATTCCAAAATTCGGAAGAAAAAAGAAGCCCTCATAATTGACAGGTCTTGAAGAATATTGATCGTCACTCACATGTAGTCATGTCAGAAAAGGTGTTCCAATTTCACATCTCATCATCATCGGACTTCACCTATTTCAGTCTTCAGTATGCCTAGTAGAAGATTGAAGCCTGTACTGTAAAAACGCAATGAGAAATATCCAATGTAACCACTGATTATGAAAAACCCATTATTTTCTGAATTACTTTTGACATGTTGAGACTTCCACAACAGTGAAAGAAAAGTTTACTACAAATATTTGTAGAATTAAACCTAGGCCGAACCAAAATTATTGATTAAACCGAACCGTTAAACCAATTAAACCTAGGACGAAGTCAACAACGCATCTGGTTTCACGCGTCCGTCTTCGCATCTGGTCTCGATAGTCGATCCCTATCTTATACAAGAAGTAGTAATCATTAATTTAAAGAATTATATATCCAAAATATAATTATGTAATTTAATATTAAATTATTTAATTTGGAAGGATCTAGAGACCCTCTGCTTCAGTTTGAGGAAGACGAAACATCTTCGTTGCAGTTTTTTATACTCCCCAAATATTCACTTTCAATCGAAGCGACGACGATCATGGATACCGACAATGAACTACTCCTTCAGGTATTTACTTTCCTCTTCTTCCGATTTTTCTTAGATTAGGGTTTTATTAGGGTTTGATTTGAAATTGCGATTGTAGAAGCGCAAGTCCGATGTCGACACCACTTTGAAAAAGAAGAAGAAGAAGTTAGTGAAGGGCATTCCTTCTGCGGATAACACTGACAACTCATCTCAAGGGGTTTGTTTGATTCTTTGTTTGTTTGTTAAGCATCTCTACATTTCCACATTGTGTTCATTACTCATGCAATCTCTATTTGCAGTTTGTTCTTGCATTGAATGCTAATGAAGTGGTTGCTTCTCCTCAGAAGCAAGGAGTGAGGCTTAAGGCTACTAGATCTGTCAAGAAAGTTAAGTCTAATAAGCTTGATATTGGATCTGATGGTTATGGGATATTGGTTCATAATCATGCCGCTCCTGATGATGATGTTGTTGAAAATGCTCCTATCATACTTGTCGATCCACCACTTGTTTCATCTGATGACATTTTAGAGGATGCACCTGCTCCTGCACTTGAAACTCACCAATCTGGAAAAGATCTGAAGGAACCAGCTCCTGAAAATGCTACTGAAATTAATGATGAAAATCCCAACACTCAACCATCGGAGGCCACTGCTGTTGCTGCTGTTCTTGAGACGTCTGCTGTACCGAAAGAAACTACTACTAATGGAGTGCCATGCTGAAGAAACTGGTGTCGAAGAAGATTTTGATTTGTTTGAATGGCAGTTTGGCTAACACTGATCCCCCTTCACAAGACGAGGATGATTCTCCACAATTGGTTAATGTTCATGGCTACAAAGTGGCACCACAGTTTGCTACCACTGCACAGAATATTATAACTAAACATGGGATATTGCTGCGGTACTTCTTTTGCATTGTCACTTAGGTCGCATCTTGTTGAAAAAGTTTGTGCTGTTTACCAGAAACTCGAGAAATCAACATTCTCAGACTTGTCCCTTGCCAAGCTCGAGTCATGCGCCAAGATATTGCAGACTGTGTGAAAACAAATATGAAAGTCACTTGGCTTGCAGAAAGGCTTGATGAGATTTATAATGCTAAGAAGATTCTGAAAGAGATTGCTAGTTCAAGGGCTAAGAATAGCCTGAGTGAAAGAATTGTCACTGAGCTCAGCAAGGAACTTGAATTGCAAAAAGCAATAGTTGAGAAAGGGAAGCAAAAGATTGAAGATATTGAGAAGAAGCTGAAATCAGAAAAGGCAAAGTGTGAAGCAAGTAATCAAGCATCCATGGAAGCTAAGAGGACGGTGCAGAAGTTTCATAACAAATCATTGCTTGGTGGTATGTGATTCCATTGCCTCAGTATCGTGCTTGAATGGCCATCAGCTTTTTGTTTTCCTGACTAAACAGGTTTTAGGTGATGCTGGTGTGCTCTTTTTGTTTTGTTTTTTTATGCACTATGAAATTGGAACTTAGGTGCTTTCATATGATTTGACAACTAATGTTGTTCCTTGAAAGGAAACTTGTTTTCAATTTTCACATCCTACCCCTGTCACTGAAGATTTTCCATTTTTGTTTCGTGGATGTTTTGGCCTATTTGAGTTTTTTTAATTTGCGTCTGCCGATAGATGGAAATTTAGATTGTGTGACATTTAAGCTTTTGAGCCCTGCTTGATGTAGTTCATGCTGGAATCCTTGCTTGTTGTTCCCTATAGTATAATCATCCTGAGGGCTGGGCTTTAGACACACCACTAGGCGTACTATTATAAGTAACCAGGCATTTGCAGTGATCAGAGCACGGAAAAGGTAGCCCTGTATACATGTTATCTCTGTACAGTAGAAGCCATGCATAATCTACTTTGAGCACAGGTCAGGAAAGCATTCATGTTGCAAGCCTACTTGGATAAAAACCAGATTATCCAACAATTTTGCAAATCAAAACCTCAGTGAATGTTGCAAATCTAGTTAAATATTATAGCTAAACATTCTAACATAATTGTTTACACCTATACTAGAATATCTGAGGCAGGTTGTCATTGTTGTAATCTTTTAAGAGCAGGTTGAAGTTTCAATTTATGCCACACTATATTTTTTCAAGGTTCCTCAGCAATAACTATCATTCGTCTTCAACAGTTGTACTAGTAAAACCATTACAAATAATCTTACTATATTGACCTTGCAGATGCATTCCTCACATTTGCAAACTCAAGAAACGTACTATATTTCATTAGGTGTGGACACATGTTGAGAATGCTTAAAACTAGGACGGCTTTCAGTTGTTCACATCAGCAAACATGTCTGTAATTGATCTGAATTTTCTTTTATGAACATACAAGTTAATTAAACAACAAAAATATATACAGTTGATGTCTAGTGCTGTGGTGAATATTTCTTAGGTGCAACCCGCTACCGCTTCTGCTGATGCCTAGCTTTATCAGTTATCACGACAAAGAAGAATTCAATGGTTCATCTTCAAGAAAATGAAGGCAGAAATGAGCATAATAATTTAAAAAATTAAAAAATTAAAAAATTAAATTTTTTTACAAAAATGAAACAAATTATTTTAAAAAAATCAAACCGTCATGTATTTTTTGTAAATTCATGCACCAAATTTATTTAAACCAACTTTAATCAACAATAGGCATTAAAAGGTGGTTAAAAAAAACAGAAAAAATTATAAGGTGGTTTGGTGCTTGAATTTACAAAAATACGTGACGGTTCGAAGTGTTGGTTTTTTACTTTAAATCTCATTCGTTTGATTATTATAAATCAAAAGTTGCGGTAATCTTACATAAATTTTCCTAAGATGTTAATACATCTAAATTTGAAACTATAAATAAAATATTTCTTATAAAAATCGAATGGTAGAGATAGAAAATTCAAACTAAGATTAATTTGTAATTTCAACTAATTTCTAATGATTTTAAGCAATTTCCTAATAAAAAATACATTTAAATCACCCTTTTTAAAATAATTTAAAATAATTTTTTTAAATTTTCTTGATTTTTTTAAAACTATTTTTTTATTTTTTTATTTTTTTATTTTTTTATTTTTTTATTTTTTTATTTTTTTATTTTTTTATTTTTTTATTTTTTTATTTTTTTATTTTTTTATTTTTTTATTTTTTTATTTTTTTATTTTTTTATTTTTTTATTTTTTTTTATTTTTTTATTTTTTTATTTTTTATTTTTTATTTTTTTATTTTTTTATTTTTTATTTTTTTTATTTTTTTTATTTTTTTTTTTTTTTTTTTTTTTTTATTTTTTTATTTTTTTATTTTTTTATTTTTTTTTTTTTATTTTTTTATTTTTTTATTTTTTTATTTTTTATTTTTTTATTTTTTTATTTTTTATTAATAAAAAATAAAAAAATAAAAAAAAAATCAAAATCTAACGGAATAATTAACGGAACTGCTGTTGGGTGGTTAAACCCTAACGGAAAAATTCATAAGGGTGTGTTTTGGTAAATAGGCATTATAAGGGTGGTTGCTGGAAAAACGCTCTATTATAAGGGTGGTTTTGGATAAAAAACCCTAAAAAAACAGCTTTGTTAGATTGCCGACTTTGGTTATATGCTTTTCGGGTTAACAGTTGCCCTTTCTGACTTTTCAGATCTATGAAACCCTTTTGAGCCCCACTGTTACTAGTTACTTGCTGTCAACATACCAGCAGACATTTCTTGTATCCAATCCTGTAATTTTTCATAGCAAAATACTAATGACATAGGGAAATTTTAATAGAAGATGCTACAATTTATATTTCTTGAGATTCCTCAAATTAACTGAAGAGTCATTTACCAAGATCTTCCCTTAGACCTGAGTTTAAGTGCCATGGACTCTGCTAGATTTTTCCCGTCTTAGTAAAATCAAGAAGAATAACTTTATACAAATAGATATATGCCATAGGAGACATTTCATATATACTATATAGTGAGACAACATTTTGTGAGTGAACTAACCGGAGGATTGAAGAGATTTTAGGCATCAAGAGCAATTGATAAAACTTCTCTTTCGGTGACTTTTTTGCAATCAAAACGATGCCCAAAGACAGAAAGGCAAAGCAGGACAGAGTGCAGAAACACCTGACAAAAAACCTAAACA
>QZGG01001696.1:0-56080 GCA_006409495.1 Sedum album
ATCTACCCAATTTCATTTGCTTCTAATTCTCCCAGTAGACATGCATTTTCTAGCATCAAGATTTCCTCACACATGTGGCATTGAAGATTAGGTCACCCTTCACGTAATGTTGTTCACACCATTATTAAAAATTATTCACTTCCTTGCTCTTTCATTCATTCTTCCATTTGTGATGCATGTCAACGTGCTAAAAGTCATCAATTACCTTACAAAACATCTGTTCGTGTTAGTTCATCCCCCTTTAGAATTAATACATACTGATGTTTGGGGTCCCGCACTTCCATCTTCGGGTGGCTATCGTTATTACGTAAGATTCATTGATGATTTTAGTCGTTTTTGTTGGATTTACCTTATTAAATCTAAATCTGATGTTGAATCGGTATTTTACGCCTTCCAAGCTCATGTTGAACGTCTTCTTGCTTCAAAAATACGAGCTGTACAATCTGATGGCGATGGTGAATATTCTCGCCTCCACTAATATTTTTGCCGTGTAGGCTTCTGTCATCGAATCTCTTGTCCACACACTTCTGCACAAAATGGCATCGCTGAAAGAAAGCATCGTCATGTAGTTGAAACTGGGCTTGCTCTTATAGCTCACTCCTCCTTACCTCTTCGTTATTGGGATGAAGCTTTTCTTACTGCCTGCTATCTAATAAACCGCATGCCAACTCCTATTCTAAAAAATGATACACCTATCACTCGCCTTTTTCGAATAACACAAGATTATTCTTTTTTGCGCACCTTTGGTTGCGCTTGTTGGCCTAGCTTAAGAAAGTATAATGCCAGAAAATTTTAATTTCGTTCCACCATGTGTGTTTTCTTAGGATACAGCCCACTACACAAGGGGTACAAGTGCCTTGATCGGTAGACCTGGACGCATATACATCTCACGGGACGTTGTTTTCGATGAAAATGTTTTCCCATTTGCTACATCTACCGTTGCTTCTAACCCTCCTACTCCAAAATTAGCTCAGACCTCTTTTCCAAACAATGAACCAGTTACTCAAGGATTACCTATGCAAAATTATGACTTATCTTTACTGTCAACTCCTACTTTTGTCTCTGGTATTTATGTACAGGTTCCCAAGTCTACTGCTCCTTCCATGGATCATCAAGATGCTGCTTTAAGAGTTGGGCCGGCCCACACTTCTGAAATTAATGATGCCACTCACGTGACAACCAACACAAATGCATGTGTCGGTGCTTCAAAAAACTCAAATGAGTTTTCACAAATGGACCAAACCAACAACACACCTCAGCCCCACCAAACCCCATATCCAGCCCAGCTCACCGACAATACCACTAGTTTTGCATCCAACGAGATCATCAACAATCCGTCTCACGGCGACACCGCTAACATCCCCAACAACAAGAACGTCAACGATCGATCTCCTTCCTTCTCTGCTCCGCCAACATCTGATCCGTCGCAGTCATCATCCTTAGTTCAAGAAGATTTGAATCCCACAACCACTCAAATGAAAACGCGATCTCGAGATGGAACGCTACGTCCAAAACAATACACTGATGGAACAGTGCGGTATGATCCGTCACGACGAGCATTCGCAACCATACCAACATCTTATCGCACTGCACTTTCTGAGCCATCTTGGAGGACTGCCATGAAAGACGAATTTTGAATTTTCTGCCCTGTGTAGGTGATAAGAACTAAAAAATGAGAGAAGTTGAGACGAGATCGGAGAAGATGCCGAAGATGGAAGCCACAGAGGAAGAAAGGAGAAGAGTTTAGGGCACAAGAAGATGAACTATTTCATTAATTTTCTGCATAACTCCTTGTGTTACTTGTACAACTATTTATACTAACCTTGATGTTTACCAAATGACCATAATATCCTTTGTCCCGAACTATTCCTATCAATACCGTCCCCTTCAAAGCAACCTTGCCCTCAAGGTTGAAAAAATTGTACGATAAGTGAAAACTATACCACAACACCCTATGTAAAAATGGTTTCCCGAAACCCTCATATATACTCCCATTAGCAAAGAAGTGTTGGCATTGAATCAAAACATGTCGCTCCGTCTTGCCTTTAAGTAACATAATCTTTCTGTTCAATGTAGTTTCATCTCTTTTCTGGAAATAAAAAACCAGTGAAGAGACGGAAGGTGTGAATAAAAGACTAATGTCTGTTGCTATTTCCACATTAGCAATTTGCTGACAACATGAAGATCTTTGAAGCTTGACAATCTGCACATCCCCTTTGGAGAGCATGCTAGGCATATGTATCCATTCAATATTCAACTCTTCAATGGCTCGTTGAGTCTCCATGTTGTATCGAACTGTATAAGGCCGCTGCACTCTTGCTTCAATCTTCATAGGAACACCAATTTTCAACAGTACATGCTGCACATAGTTAATAATATCTTGACCACAAAAATATGCAGAAGACTTTGCATCACCATGAAATAATCCCTGAAGTTGTATGCACAGATGCCCTTGATAACCTTCCATTTCCAGACTGAAGATCGAATTAACAGCAAAACATACATCACTAAATCGGTGTAAAATTGCAACAAGAACTCCCGTCACTATGGCATGTTGAGTAGAGATTATGGCCTGAGTAGCACAAGCAAATAATACCAGCTCACGAGGCACACTCCTGTTTGTGACTAAGACAATCAGAAAAGGACATGGAGATTCAAAGCCTAGTACACAATCAGCCATGAGAACTTGTTTAACTACTTCCGAAAGTTCACTTTGCTGAACATATTAATGTTTCTTCTGTCGAGCATTCACTGGCCAGCCACTTGACAATAATAATTGAGACCTTCGAAGAACCAAAACAATGCAATCAACCAGTAGCTGCAAGAACATGAGCAAGCTTGTTTGATCTTCACATTTACTTTCATCAATTCCCACAAGTTGCAACATAAAAACATCAGATCCTAGTGAATGTGACCTGCAAACAAGAGGTCTATGGATTGATTTGGAACATTGCAAATCATTCCCTGGCAAGTTGACCCACAAACCATCCCAAACGTGTTTTATAGTGCGGTGAACAAAAAAGACAATCACCTCCCGTAATTTTTCAAGCCACTGCCCAAACACTTTCATTTCTGATACATCCCATTCAAAAGCAATATTGTCGTACAAGTCAAGTATTAATGTCTTGGTATGAAATTCATAATGTAAGGCCTGATATCTATAAAAGCCGCAACATACTTTCAGCCATGAGCGGTGGTGCAGCCCTTGTAACACTTCAAGAAACATCAATGAACACCCAACTAGCATGAAGTCACTCTCATACCCACAACCACAAGCATCTGCAAATTCTATGGAAATACTTTCACAACTTCCATGTCCTGCCAGATATATAAACTTGTATCCTAAACTTTGCACAAAACCACATGTCGAGTTGCACTATGCGATGTTCAGCCGTTAGCTGGTGCATATCCCTGTAATCAAAACAAAAACACCACTTCTGCAATTGTTTATAGTGAATTCTGTTGCAAATTAAATCGGTGAAAGCCAACCCATTGTCTTTAATTAGAAAACCTTGCACCACTTCTAGTGACTTGTACATCAAATAAGCATCCCAAGCTCTTTCACCTTTTCTTGACAAGAAATCCCACTGCACGTATGTCTGAAATAATGAATCCAATGTAGACTGTAAAGTGCAAGTATCACCCATTTTGATCAGTCCATAAAAGAATATCTTGCTAAGCAAAGTGTAGTGTCTGATATGGTAATTATAAAAGCCTTCGAATACTGAAAGGTCCCTTGTGTATGCGGCTTTATGAGTAACTAGCAAATAGAATATAGTCGCAGTCATTCTGGAATCTTGCAGAACTAACACTCGATCATCAGAGTATGCAGGCTCAACGTAAAATGAGGGTTGTTGTCACGCCCTGAAACCCTTAAGACGTGAGTTTTAAGTTTTTCTTTATTAATATAACTATAATATTACATTATCCTTGTACTATCATTCTACTCTCCCCGTTTCATACACAAAAGGGGTTACATATCGTTTACAAACCTCACGTCCACAAAGGACGTGTTACACTTAGACCTCAAAATATATTACACAAAATGGTACGTCACTCCTAGTTA
This sequence comes from Sedum album, assembly GCA_006409495.1. NCBI lineage: Eukaryota > Viridiplantae > Streptophyta > Magnoliopsida > Saxifragales > Crassulaceae > Sedum > Sedum album. Next base: position 4,067 of record QZGG01001696.1, read on the forward strand.
TGCAAAACATGTATCCAACTCTTATCTGCTTCAAACTACTTCTCGGGACTACCTGTAAAGTAAAATAGGGTGAGTTTGCAACTCAGTAGGATAAACTTAATGTCAACCATTCGTTTTCATAAGTTTTATATTCATGCAGATATGCATATGCAATGTTCGTGACGTGCAAATGCAGGATGGTTAATAAATAATTGTTCACTACTGTTAGCATTTTCAACTCGAAAAGCTAACGGCCACGTTTCACAACGGTCTGGCACCAACCATCATCCCGAACTAGGGATCATCCTGCAGGGTTTAGGGACTTCAACCCAAGGATAACTCGTATCCTGAATCACAAAACTTATTCTTGATCAACTTCTATTACAAATACATAATAGTCGTGTATGCATGATAATGTCGTGAATGTCATACAGTGTATAATATTAAAATACTACCGATATGTCAAATATACAATTTACTAGTTTGCGTATTATAGCTAAAAGGAAACTAATCAGACTTAAGTTCACAAGTAGACATGTTTCACTATACATTTCATCACGGTACATATTAAGATATCAACTCCTCTGGTACAAATAAATATGTAGCCAACAACAATATAACACTTACTTAAAGTCACCTACGATTAGTATTAAATAAATATTAAGCCCATATTACGTACACATGCTACCTAATATAAAACACTCTATAATTTCCTAAAACTTTGCTATAACTTAGTTTCACCTTAATCTCACACTTAGAAATTCTTTAGTAACCAACAAATTCTAATATATCCCCTCATCAATTCATTTACCCTTCAAAATAAGATAGTTACATACTATTATTCTTATATAGATAACTATTTATCATATATGCAAGGTAAAATAGAGTCTTAAACATTCAAATCATGTAATAACCATTCACCTTCTACTACGGACAGCATAAGTACTCATGTATACAAGCTGAAACTAGCCTTAAACAAACAAACCCTTAAGGATCATTCACTTCCTTATATGGACAGCATAGGTAACCATAAATATAAACTGAAATAAAGTCATAACCCATCAAATTCTATACGAATCATTAACATTCTTACATGGGCAGCATACATACTCATATATATACAAGCTAAAACGAAGTCTTTAATAATCAAACTCTACAAGAAATCAATCAACACTCAAACCTAAACTATTTGAACACAAAACCACAAAACTAAGAGAAGAAATTAAGAGTCCCTACTTGATTCTTCACTAAGATTTTGCTAGCTCCCAAGAAAACCAAGTTTTTCTTCTTTACCAATAAAGCTCAAAAAGATCTATCCCCTTCCTTAGAAATTTGTAGTCTAGGTTAGTGGCAACCTACATGCTTACTCTAAGAAATGTGTAGTTGAGGTTAGTGGCAACCTATATGCTTTCCACATCCTTCTAAACTACCTTCCTACTTCATCTCTTTTAATTATCTTAGACAACAAATTAAAACAACAAAGAACAAACCTTACATTCTACCCCCCTAAAAAGAAATTTCGTCCTCGAAATTAAATATACCTTAAAAAGTAAATAAATGCGGATACTTTGCTTGCATTTCAGATTCTAGTTCCCAAGTTGTCTCTTCACTCCCATGATACTCCCATAAAACCTTAACTAGAGAAATCACCTTATTTCTTAGTACACGTTCTTTCTGGTATAATATCAGTATCGGTTTTTCTTCATATGAAACATCTTGATCTATACGCAATTCTTTCCATTCAATGATCTGGGAGCCATCTGGTATGCATTTCTTCAACATCGAAACATGGAAAACGTTGTGTACTCGAGATAATTCTGTTGGCAAGGATACTCGATATGCAGTTTCTCCAATTCTTTCAATAATTTCAAAGGGTCCAATATATCTAGGAGATAATTTTCCTTTCGAATAGAATCTATTCAGACCTTTCTTTGGGCTCACCTTCAGCAAGACATAATCCCCCACTAAAAATTCCAGTGGTCTTCTCCTTCTATCTGCGTAGCTTTTCTGTCGACTCTGTGCAGATAGCAACCTTTTACGAATTAAAGCTACCTTTCCTGTTGTCTCTTCAATTATTTCAGGTCCTGTGAAATTTTTTCCCCAACTTCTGCCCAACATAGAGGAGATCGACAAGGTCTACCATACAATGCTTCATACGGTGCCATTCCTACCGAAGACTGATAGCTATTATTATATGCAAATTCAATCAAAGGTATATGTTCAAGCCAACTTCCTTTGAAATCTAACACACATGCTCGTAACATATCCTCTAAGATTTGAATCACTCGTTCAGACTGTCCATCTGTTTGAGGATGATATGAGGTACTAAAACTCAAATTCGTTCCTAGAGCTTTTTGAAAAGCTTTCCAAAAGTGTGATGTAAATTTTGGATCTCTATCTGAAATGATAGATCGTGGAACGCCGTGGAGACGAACAATTTCTTTCACATATAACCTGCTCAAGGTATCAACGGAGTCAGATATCTTCACCGCCAAGAAGTGTGCTGACTTCGTAAAATCTATCAACTATTACCCAAATGGCATTATACCCTCCGCTTGTTTTTGGTAATCCAGTGACAAAATCCATTGTTATATGATCCCATTTCCATTCAACCACTGGCAAAGGTTGTAACAATCCTCCCAGGTCGCTGATGCTCAATTTTCACTTTCTGACAAACATGCATTTAGAGATGTATTCAGCAATGTCTTTTTCATTCCTTTCCACCAATAACTCCTTTTAACGTCTTGATACATCTTTGTACTACCTGGATGAATTGTATATTTAGAACGATGTGCTTCGTGAAGTAATCTTCTTTTAACTTCTTGTTGCTTGGGACTACTACCCTTTTCAAAAATCTAAGTTCATTATTCTCATTAACGCTCCACCCTTCCATGACTTCTCCACTAAGTAACCTCATTCGAATTCTTTCTAGCTCAGTATCATTCTTTTGTTCTTCCAGAATCTTGTTTAATAACAATGGCTCGACCACAAGATTATGCAAACAAAATGCTTCAACCTCGGGGTCTATTTCTAAGTTATAGGATCTGATAACCTCTTCGCACCTCCACCTATTAATCATTGTACACGACAAAAGTACATTCGGTTTCCTGCTGAGAGCATCAGCTACAACGTTCGCCTTTCCAGGATGATACTGAAGAACAAATTGATAATCCTCAAGATATTCCATCCACCTTCTTTGTCGTAAATTCAAATCTCTTTGAGTGAACAAATGTTTCAAACTCTTGTGATCTGAATAGACTTCAAATTCAACACCATAAAGATAACATCTCCAATTTTTTAGTGCAAACACGATAGCAGCAAGTTCAAATCATGGTGGGATAATTTAATTCATGAGTTTTAAGTTTGACGCGATCCATAAGCCACTACCCTGCCGTGTTGCATCAATACACATCCAAGTCCATTTAAGGATGCGTCGCAATATAAAACATACTTATCTTCACATGATGGAATAATAAGCACTGGGGCTGTTGTCAATTTCCTTTTAAGTCTTCAAAAGATTTTTCACATGCTTCGTTCCATTCAAAAACAATTCCTTCCTAGTCAAGCGGGTCAAAGGATTTGCTAGCCTTGCAAAGTTTCGATAAATCTTCGATAGTATCCTGCTAACCCAAGAAAACTTCGAATCTTAAACACTGTCTTTGGTCTGTTCCAGTTTAATACTGAATTCACTTTTGTTGGATCTACTGATATTCCGTCTTTTGAAATAACATGTCCTAAGAATTTAATCTCGGATGTCCAAAAGTCACACTTCTCCATTTTCGCAAATAACTTGTGTTCTCTTAGTGTCTGAAGAATGATTCGTAAATGTTGTCCATGTTGTTCTTTGGAGTTAGAATAAATCAGTATGTCGTCAATGAACACGATCACAAAATCATCCAAAAAAGGTTTCAGTACTTGATGCATAAGTTCCATAAAGGCTGCAGGAGCATTAGTTAATCCGAAGGACATAACTAAAAATTCAAAATGCCCATATCGAAACTAAATGCCGTCTTAAAAATATCCTCTTCTTTCACGCGAAGTTGATGATAACCAGATCTCAAATCTATTTTGGAGAAACACGTTGATCCCTTTAGCTGATCAAATAAGTCATCTATCCGTGGAAGAGGATATTTATTCTTTATGGTGACCTGATTCAGCTTTCGATAATCGATACACAACCTAAGGGTCCCATCCTTCTTCTTTACAAATAGTACAGGTGCTCCCCATGGTGATTTACTTGGTCGAATAAACCCTTGTTCTAAAAGTTCTTGTATTTGCCTTTTCAGTTCTCTAAGTTCAGCTGGAGCCATCCGATAAGGAGAAATAGATATTGGAGCTGTTCCAGGATATATATTGATAGAAAAATCTATTTCCCTTTTTGGTGGTAAAGATGTAAGTTCCTTCGAAAAAACATCCAAAAAGTCACATACGACTGGAATGGAACATTGATGTTGATCCTCTTCTTGCGTTAACTTTAAAGACATCAATAGTCTGGATATCCCATTGCCTCTTAGAAGTTGCCTACTGAATATTAACTGAGAATAAAGTCGAGAAACTTCTTTTTCTCCATAGAAATGAAGTTTTTCTTCTCCTTCAGTGATAAAAGTTAACTTCTTTTGATGACAGTCCATTACCACTCGATACTTCGATAACCAATCCATCCCAAGGATTATTTGATAACCCGACATGTTCAATAATAGCATATCAATTTCGGTGTAATAATCAGCAACCATCACCACACAATTTCTACACACTCGATTTACTTGAGTAATTTCTCCTACCGGGGTACCAACACGTAGCGATGAAGTAAGTGATTCTAAAGGTAATGCCAATAGTGATGCAAATGATATCGCCATGAATGAATGTGTTGCACCAGTATCAAACAAAATTTTTGCCAATGAGTTATAAACTGGAAATGTACCTTCGATCACGGCATTGGAGTAATCTTCATTTGCGATTACTGAAAAAACTCTTGCATCCGATTTTTGTCCTCTTTCCATATCCTCCCTTCCACTTGTTCGACTTACTGAAGGTTTGAACTATAGGTGCTTGATATCGTCGACTCTGAGTAGACAATTGATTCATTGAGGTTGCCGTATTAATTGTGACGTGCGATTAAAAGATGTTTGAGAAGAATTTCCAGATGGGCAATTCCTACTCAGATGTCCTGGTTTTCCGCACGTATAACATTTTGGAATATTAGCATTCATATCTGTTTGACGGCTTCTCCATGGGGTTGATGGTGGGAATTGTTGTGGCCTCTTACTTGGTAAGTTATTCTGAATGCCACTCCTTTTCTGGTCTCGTTCCTGGCGAATTATTTGAGAATTATTTAACTGCTGCTCCACTAAAGAGGCACTTTCCACGACATCACTGTAAGTCCGAAGTCGTAAAGCTACCAACTTTTCTTGAATGGAAGGGCGTAATCCTCTCTCAAATCTTTTGGCACGCATCGATTCCGTTGTTACCAGAAAAGGCGCAAATCGAGACAGTTCAGTGAATTTAGACTCGTAGTGAGCCACTGACATATTGCGCTGCAAAAGTTGAACAAATTCCTCCATCTTTGCATCTCTGGCTGATTCTCGAAAATACTTATTGAAAAAGAGTTCTTCAAACTTTTCCCAAGTTAAAGTCTCGATATTATGATTTGATTTTATGAAATCCCACCAGTAATCTGCCTCGCCCTCAAGTAAGTGTGAAGTTAAAATAACTTTGCAGTCCTCTGGAATAGCCAACAGCTCTAACAATTTCTTAACTTGCTTCATCCATTTATCAGCCACATCTGGGTCAGGACTACCTGAAAAAACCGGAGGGTTCATACGCTTCATTTCCCAAAGCAGTTTAATTCTTCTTTCAGATTTTTCTTCCACTGCGTCCGAAATACATCCCAATTTTCCTTGGTCATCTCCATTGGTATTTGATTTTCCTAAAGCCGCTGATAATTCCTTTAAAATACTGCAGATGCTTGCTAGTTCGCAATTATTTCCTTGATCAGATGAACTACTAGGCTCGTTCGAATTCATAGTTCGTTTCTAATCATAAAAGAATATAAATGTTAAACATCACTATGTTATATATTAAGTGCCTCCTAATTAAAACTCTAAAAAAATCATACTTAAAATCGTTACATTTAACTATACATCCTCAAATTTTCTAAAACATTCAAACAACCACAACCAAAGATTAAATCAAACAATCAAACAATCAAACAATCAAACAATCAAACAATCAAACAATCAAACAATCAAACAATCACAAAATCAAACAATCAAACCACTCCTCACGTGTATAAATGCTTAGACACTGTTTTCTTTTAACTCATACCTCTCTTCGTCTATTCTCTTCTGTCTAACAGTAATAATCTTGACGCAACAGTCAGTGAGTATACTGTTAGAATAATACTTCCCAGGGTTTGGTATCTCTCTCCAAGCATCAACTTTCTTAGTCTTCGTGAATGTATTTATATTATCATTTGATTTGCCTTTTAAAGGTCTAATAGCCTTAGAGAACCTTCTTCTAATCCTAAGAGGATGACGATCCTTGATCATTTTTCTTCCAGTAATCTCTAAAATCACTGGATCGGGAATGATAAAAGATGATTCCAAGAATGTGTAATCCTTATAGGCGCCATAATCTATCATTACATAAAAAACAACTTAAGATTAATAAGGTATCACACATTACCTATATGTACTAAAACACTAACTAATGAATGCTTATTTATTTGACCTTCCCCACTTAAGATCTAATAACTAGCTCTGATACCACTTTGTCACGCCCTGAAACCCTTAAGACGTGAGTTTTAAGTTTTTCTTTATTAATATAACTATAATATTACATTATCCTTGTACTATCATTCTACTCTCCCCATTTCATACACAAAAGGGGTTACATATCGTTTACAAACCTCACGTCCACAAAGGACGTGTTACACTTAGACATCAAAATATATTACACAAAATGGTGTCACTCCTAGCATGCAAAACATGTATCCAACTCTTATCTGCTTCAAACTACTTCTCGGGACTACCTGTAAAGTAAAATAGGGTGAGTTTGCAACTCAGTAGGATAAACTTAATGTCAACCATTCGTTTTCATAAGTTTTATATTCATGGATATGCATATGCAATGTTCGTGATGTGCAAATGCAGGATGGTTAATAAATAATTGTTCACTACTGTTAGCATTTCAACTCGAAAAGCTAACGGCCACGTTTCACAACGGTCTGGCACCAACCATCATCCCGAATTAGGGATCATCCTGCAGGGTTTAGACTTCAACCCAAGGATAACTCGTATCCTGAATCACAAAACTCATTCTTTATAACTTCTATTCAAGTACATAATAGTCATATATGATGATAATGTCGTGAATGTCATACCGTGTATAATATTAAAATACTACCGATATGTCAAATATACACAATTTAGTAGTTTGCGTATTATAGCTAAAAGGAAACTAATCAGACTTAAGTTCACAAGTAGACATGTTTCACTATACATTTCATCACGGAAACATATTAAGATATCAACTCATCCAGTACAAATAAATATGTAGCCAACAACAAATATAACACTACTTAAAGTCACATACGATTAGTATTAAATAAATATTAAGCCCATATTACGTACACATGTTACCTAATATAAAACACTCTATACTTTCTAAAGCTTTGCTATAACTTAATTTCACCTTAATCTCACACTTAGAAATTCTTTAGTAACCAACAAATTCTAATATATCCCCTCATCAATTCATTACCCTTCAAAATAAGATAGTTACATTACTATTATTCTTATATAGATAACTATTTATCATATATGCAAGGTAAAATAGAGTCTTAAACAATCAAATCATGTAATAATCATTCACCTTCTACTACGGACAGCATAAGTACTCATGTATACAAGCTGAAACTAGCCTTAAACAAACAAACCCTTAAGGATCATTCACTTCCTTATATGGACAGCATAGGTAACCATAAATATAAACTGAAATAAAGTCATAACCCATCAAATTCTATACGAATCATTAACATTCTTACATGGGCAGCATACATACTCAGATATATACAAGCTAAAACGAAGTCTTTAATAATCAAACTCTACAAGAAATCAATCAACACTCAAACCTAAACTATTTGAACACAAAACCACAAAACTAAGAGAAGAAATTAAGAGTCCCTACTTGATTCTTCACTAAGATTTTGCTAGCTCCCAAGAAAACCAAGTTTTTCTTCTTTACCAATAAAGCTCAAAAAGATCTATCCCCTTCCTTAGAAATTTGTAGTCTAGGTTAGTGGCAACCTACATGCTTACTCTAAGAAATGTGTAGTTGAGGTTAGTGGCAACCTATATGCTTTCCACATCCTTCTAAACTACCTTCCTACTTCATCTCTTTTAATTATCTTAGACAACAAATTAAAACAACAAAGAACAAACCTTACAGTTGTAGCAAGTATAACATTTGAACTAGAAGGCCCAGTTTACCAAATTTCCAGCAACGAGTACAAAGCAACGCATCAGCTTGAGATCGCTCAAGTACTGCTGCTACTTCACAATGACAACCATATACATCTGCAAATTCCACACATGCACAACTACACACACGTATCTCATCGGGGGGTTTTACAGGCGGTAAGTGGAAAATCAACATTTCAAAGACATTTCGTTTTACATCTTCAGTGCACCGGTTAACTCCATTCAAATCTAATCTCAATGACAACCAATTATCTATAGAATAATCGAATAATATCTCCATATCCAACTCAAAATATATGTGTGAGTCAACAAATACTGAATCTGATCCAAGCAACTTAGGATTTGTTGATATTAAAATGAATTCTGAACTTACTTTTTCGCTGCCCAAACCTTGCCTAGTTACTTCACTTTGTGTCTGTATAATTAGACTATCAGTTGACGGCAAGGAGGTTTTGGCAGCAATAGTGGTCCCGGAGTGCGGCGTCGTTCGAGGTACTAACGAAGAAGACTTAGCCGCATCTAGTGGACTTGGTGTATGCCTCCCTCCCGAACTCAAATGGACCATAGAAATAGCCAGTTGATTACCGTCAACGAGATCTGATTCATTGGGGCTGCACAGTGCCTGGTTGTCATCCTTATCAGACTGGTTCAAACCCCTATTCACTTCGTTTGAATCCGACGGTACAAACACACTCGATATCATCGCCGGTGTAGTCGCCGGTGTAGACGCTTTCTGTAAATATTCCAACATTTTCTGATAATTTCGAATCATTACTGACATCGAAATAGACCTTTGCTCCAGTTTTGCATTCGTCCGTTCGAAATGTTCCTCGACCAATTTGGACGCATACTCGTCGTCCGCCATTAAAGATGAAATCGGATGATAAAATCGAACGAGAAAAGAAGTTGAAGATGAAAACACCAGTTGATAAGAACTAGAAAATGAGAGAAGAAGTTGAGACGAGATCGGAGAAGATGCCGGAGATGGAAGCTATAGAGGAAGAAAGGAGAAGAGTTGGGCACAAGAAGATGAACTATTTCATTAATTTTCTGTATAACTCTTTGTGTTACTTGTACAACTATTTATACTAATCTTGATGTCTAACAAATGACCATAATATCTTTTGTACCGAACTATTCCTATCACTAGGAATCATACATGGACGCTAGTCCCTCGTCCTCCGAATGCAAATATTGTCAGGAGTAAGTGGGTATTCAAAATTAAACACAATCCAGATGGATCTATCGACAAATACAAAGCACGCCTGGTGGCTCGAGGGTTCAATCAACAATTTGGAAACGATTATCAGGACAAATTCAGTCCAGTGGTTAAAACAACAACTGTTCGAATTATTCTTTCCATTCCTGTCAGCAACAATTGGTGTCTTCGGCAAATAGACGTGAGTAATGCTTTTCTTCACAGACACCTTAATCAAGATGTCTATATGCATCAGCCACCGGGTTTCAAGGATCCTCGTTTTCCTTCTCATGTTTGTAAACTCCGACGTGCACTTTACGGTTTGAAACAATCGCCACGCATAGACACATCGTTGTTCTTATTTTGCAGAAGAGGTATTACCATATTTATGCTAGTATATGTGGATGATATTGTTATAACTGGGTCAAGTTTTGCTGCTATTGATCTTCTCGTCCAGTCTCTCTCTACAACCTTTCCCATCAAAGATCTTGGACAGCTGCGTTATTTTCTTGGTTTTGAAGTGGCCTCAATTCAAAGGGTTGGTACTAACACAACGCAAATATGCACTGGATCTTTTGCAGCGTTCGAACATGGAGAATTGCAAGGCCAAATCAACTCCCCTGTCCGTCTCAGAGAAGCTGGCCAAGCACATTGGTCAACCCCTTAATGAGGACGACACTCTCAAATATCGCAGCATGGTAGGCGGATTGCAGTACCTTACCCTTACACGGCCCGACATCTCTTTCGCAGTTAACAAGGTGTGTCAATACCTGTCTAATCCCACAGACAAACATTGGGAGGCAGTCAAAAGAATCCTACGATATGTTAAGGGGCACAGTCAATACAGGTCTAAGATTCCGTCGTTCTGCTTATACTCAAGTTAGCATATTTACCGATGCTGATTGGGCCGGCTGCACGGATGACAGACGCTCTACTAGTGGTTTGCCATCTTTCTCGGTCCAAATCTTATTTCATGGAGCGCAAAGAAACAAGCCACAGTATCGAGGTCTAGTACCGAAGCTGAATATAAAGCCTTAGCAAATGGAGCAGCTGAAGCCATATGGATTCAGTCAGTTCTAAAAGAACTCGGAGTTACACAGAAACAACGAGCCATATTGTGGTGTGATAATCTCGGAACTACTTATTTGACAGCAAACCCAGTCTTTCACGCACGGACAAAACATATAGAAATTGATTTTCATTTTGTGAGGGAGAAAGTTGCACATGGAGCCCTTAATGTACGTTTTATATCCACCAAAGATCAGTTAGCCGATGCTCTAACAAAGCCAGTGACGAGTCAAGCACTCTCACGTTTTAGAGGCAATCTAAACCTCATCAGCACCGGTTTAGATTGAGGGGGCATATTAAACAGCCATTATTGGTAAGCTTAATATAGACATTGCTAAAAAAAGAATACATTAAGTGACAAAATTATTAGGTTTGTCAAAGATAGTAACCTGGACAATGTATCGTCCACTCTGTAACATTATATATACTGTAGAGAACCATGTACTTCAAAATAGAATAAAATATAATAAACAAGTGTTTATCATCTCAAACTGTAAAACTCTCTTAAGTCTCTTAGCTAGGATGCTTGAAATAATCTTATAAATAATGTTGCAGCAACTGATGGGACGATAATCCTTTGGCTCACTTGGATTGACAACTTTGGGGACAAAGCAATATACGTAGAATTAATTACCGTTGGCATTTTGCTGTCACGAAAAAACTGATCAATACTGTTAAAAAATCTCTACATGCGAATTCCACACTATTTATAAAATTCAGCACTAAACCCATCAGGGCTAGCAGCCTTAAAGGAGGCAAGGCCCTTAATAGAATCCCCAACCTCATTAAAGGACACCGCACCAACTAACTGACCATCTCAGCAACTCCAATCTGCGCCCCTGAGCTATTAATGAAACATCCATCTGACTTTTCTGCCCGGTAACTGAAGAAAGTCCTTAAAAAAGCTCGAAAAAGCTCTAGCAATATCATTCTTTTCAAAAGAGACAACCCCATCACTCATCTCGTTAATTTTCATTAGTCTGTATGGGATATGATCAGAGAAAGGAGACAAATTTTTCAAATTCTCAATTTGCAATAATTATATTTAGGCCTCTGAAGCCCAACAGCATTCGAACAGCCCATTGAGCATCTCAAACTAGCCGTCCTCTTAAACCCTAGTTGAAAACCATCGTTGAAGGTTACAGTCGATCGTTTGTTCAGAAATGTCTGCGGTGGAGGGAAAATCAGCAGCCGCAGTCGTGCCGGAATCTGTTCTGAAGAAACAGAAGAGGAACGAGGAATGGGCTTTGGCTAAAAAGGAGACTTTACAGAAGCAGAAGGTTCATAGCTCTGAGAACCGTAAGATTATCTTCAAGCGTGCTGAAAAGTATGCAAAGGAGTATTCTGAACAGGAGAAGGAATTGATCAGGTTGAAGAGGGAAGCTAAGTTGAAGGGAGGTTTCTACGTCAACCCTGAAGCTAAACTCATATTTATCGTCCGCATTCGAGGTATCAATGCTATGCACCAAAGACTAAGAAGATCTTGCAACTCCTAAGATTGAGACAGGTGTGTTTTTTGTTTTGTTTTGTCATCATTTTGTGTATGTTTTATATGTAATTGCACTGATAGTTTGTTGTGTTTGTTTCAGATTTTCAATGGTGTGTTTCTTAAAGTGAACAAAGCAACGATGAATATGCTACAGAGGGTGGAGCCATATGTTACTTATGGGTAAGTTCTTTTCGTGCATTTTTTTCCGATACTGTATTGGAGCTGATTATGGAGAGTAATGTACTACTACAGGTATCCTAATTTGAAGAGTGTCAAGGAATTGATTTACAAGAGAGGTCACGGAAAGCTTAACAAGCAACGCATTGCATTGACTGATAACTCCATTGTCGAGCAGGTATTTTTTCTACAACATTACAGATTTTTGTGTATGTTTCTAATAATTGAATTGACGTACTTACAGCTATAATTCGTTGAAACATTGTAAATTGGTTATATTCTTGTAGGCTCTTGGCAAGTATGGTATCATCTGTACAGAAGATCTCATCCATGAGATTATGACAGTGGGTCCACATTTCAAGGAAGCTAATAACTTCTTATGGCCGTTCAAGCTCAGTGCTCCTAATGGTGGTTTGAAGAAGAAGAGGAATCACTATGTTGAGGGTGGTGATGCTGGTAACAGGGAAGATAAAATCAACGAACTCATCAGGAGGATGAACTAAGCTTTACTTGATTTTCAATTCTTTTAGCAGCTAAAAATTGGTTTTCTCAACTTTGTATGATTGCCTGGAATTTTACTCTTTAAATTTTGCTACACTGTGTCTGGAACTTTGGATTTGAATGATTTCTGGAAATACTGATTGAAAATGCTTCCCATGTGGTGAAACCAAATTTGAAGATGATGAAAAATCATAACCTATAGTCCCTGATGTAAATTGTAGACGCTGCATTCAGAATTCTAAACTGTAAGGGGAATTGTAGTCGAAATATCTGGTATCAGATGGCTTCCTGCTGGAAAACAGGTTTCTTCTATGCTACTTGCCATAACAGATTTGCAAAGATGTAACAAAAATTTCTGAGATCCTAAATTCATTCACCATGCAACTGTCTTCTATTGTACATTGTCACACCAACCTACAACCAATTCCGCCCAAGATATTTCAGTAAAATTCATAAGCCTAGAGCCATTGTAGCGTGTGGCCAACAGTTGTAATATATACCAAAGTTCATCATTTTGATGGGGAGGATGACCGTGACAAGCTTTTACTCACTTGAGAAATTGGCGATCTTGATTTCGAAATTGATCTGTCCAAAAGAAATATTAGAAATTCAAACATGTAGTGTAACTAACAATAACTACATAGTTTAGTGTTATATAGATCAAATATATATATACTGCATTTGTGAACAAATTTCACATCAACGGTTTAAAAGGTGTGCACATACTTCATATTATACAAAGTACTGACAGGAATGTAACTAAAAGCAAACATTAGGCGATAAGTGAGTAGAAAATGTTAGAAATCAAAATGACTGATGTCAGTATACCTGGAGTGAGATGAAAAAGACCTTGAACGGGACCTTCTTGAATATTTGGGTGACTTGCTGCAAATACATAAACGGACTGTCATAACCAGACGAAAAGCTGCACACAGTAAAATCTATCAGACTTAAGACTTGAAAATGTCTATTGCCTAATACTCCTGGCGTAGCTACGACTACGGCTTCTCCCACGAAGTGAGAGGCTACTGCTCCTTGATCTGTGTGGGCTGGGACTGGACTTGATTCATATTCCCTCACCTAAAACAAGAGAAAATTGCAATAAATTAAGTTTGAAAAGAATGATGACACAAAGTAATTTGGTTCATATTTACCCTGATATATGATCTAGAAAACGCATTCCGAAACAGAGAGTCATCAAGCTCCTTGATCTGCAGCAGCCGAAGATTAATACTTAGATGCAGACTGTAACTAAGAAAAACACATTTTACATCTATACTGCTTAAAGATCTGATCCCTACAGCATATTGCATGTCTTCATAGTTTGCGTAATCCACAACACCTGTGACACCTGAAATACGAAACTATGAAAAAGTGCCTATGACAAATAACTTTGGTACACATACAAGAATGCATAAGGTCGATAATGACTATCAGTTGGCAAAAAACAAATTGACAAACTACAAAACAAAAAATATATTTTTGAATGCCGCAAGCCACTTACCAAAAATAACGGAAACTGCAGTATGTTTCAGTAGTATTACTCACATCAAAAATGATGAAAACCAAATAAGGGCCTTGTTAGCAAAAGTTTTCTAATAAATATATAACATTTATCATCACTGATTCGGTTTTCAACATCCATAGCACAACCACTGCTTCAATGACTTAGTTAATCATAATTTTGTCACACAATTATCTGCATAGGCAGCTAAATGATTATACTTGTAGGCAGTAAACAACCTAATTGCAAGGGGATTGCATTTATTCAGTAAACAAAAGTCAAGGGGGTCCAAGGGACATACATCCACGATCGCGAAAGACTTCAGAGAAACAGACATCTCCTGCTTTCCTCATATGATCCTAAAAATCATAGATAGTGAAAATTAGAGTTGAGGACAAGTGTAGACAAACAGACGCCTGGTTGTTTTGTAATAAATATTATGGATCAAATAAAGCTTAACAGCAGCAAAATATTTGAAATATAATCAAAGATTACTGTCATTCAGCATTAAAAATGGGCCTTCTGAAATATAAAGTAATACGAACTTCTCAAAGCCAATGTGTATTGAGTAAAAAGAAAATGATTACAAACCTTCAAATCTTGCCATGAAGCAGATGACGGAAGCCCAGTGACCAACACTGAATGATTGTCATGGTCAGTTGCCAAAATCTAAACAGCACTAAATGAATGTAAAATGCATGCACATTTTTTGTACCTCTATAATCCGAGCGCCTTGAAACTCCACGACTAGTTCTATAATCACTGTAATGATCAACCGGCGAGGATCTCCTGCCACCATGTGCAAATTCAACCTATAAAAGTACACGTTAAGTAAAATCCTTACACATGTTGAAAAATGAAGCACATTGTGACTAGCTAATATAATGGCACTTTAGTCTCATACCCGCAACCTATAACCATCAAAATCATAACCATCCCGGCCATAAACAGCATCTTCAGCATCACGATAGTCTTTAAACTGAAACACAAAGGAAACATAAACAAAGATCACATAACAAGGGTTGTTTGTAAAAAAAGATTCAGGAGCCAACTGACCTCAACAAACGCATAACCAGGAGGCCTACGAGGAATCTTTAGTTCAATATCAACAATAGGCCCATACTGAAATACAATATTATTTCCAGTCAGTTCAAAACATATAAAGAAAATTTAGCAGATTTACGCGTTTTTGTATATGAAAATCAACAAACCTTGTAAAAGAGATCCTCCAGTTCCCTCTCCCGGATATCAGCTGGCAAGTTGCCAACATAGATTCTATTACCAGATCTCTTAGGCCCCATCTTTCCTGCAACAAATCGAGATTTCCAAAATTATATTACAAAGTGACTACTTGAATCTCAAAAACTGATTGCAATCAAATCCCTGAAAAGGGCAACAAACAACAACGGCGAAATTAACAGTGAGTACAAATTACATGATGTAAATGAATACATCATGTGAAACCAAGAAAACAACAAGAACGGCGGTGCGGATCAGTTACCTTGATAAAGATTCTGGACACAGTTCCGGTCGCAGAGTGATGAAAATCAGAGACACAGTTTAACCGTTCTTTGTGATCGTCCGCGCTTTCTGCCAGCTTCTAGAAACATCTTAACGTATCAAAACGACGCCGCTCCAACCGTACTCCATTCAAAGCAAATTTCGCCGCGCCTCCCCCTTGTAGAATGTAGGCAGGCGTATTTTCCGCCCAGTACACGAAGTCGATAATCTCGGCCCAGTAAACGAAGTCGATAATCTCGGCCCATTTACGCTTCGCCAAACCCTGGATACTTCAACATTGCGGAATTCCGGAATTCTTCCGTGTGATTTTTAGATCCCTGAATTTGTATTTATTTTTCATACGTTATCATTCTTTTATATAAATTTCGAAAATAGATCACATGAATGAAAAAAAATTTTGTTTGTTTATTTGTTTTAATCCTCCGGTTCCTTTTAGCCACTGAAAATATTTAAGTTTAATATTCAAAGGGTACAAGTGTTACTTAACTAATAAAATATATTTAAAATATATTACAATTATTTGATTCTTTATTGGTAACTAATTATATTTTAAGGGTTAGGTTCTAAGGGGACATTTAGTATTTGTGAGACGGAAGGACAAAATCTCAACCCTTGATTTATTTAATCTAACGGTTGAGATTAAAGTTAGTTTTTATTAAAGTTGGCGGTTGGATTTGCGAAAACACTGGACGATTGGATTTGGAAGTTTTTTACTTTTAATCTCATCCGTTGGATGAATATAAATCAATGGTTTAGATCATGTCCTACAGTCTCACACATATTTGATTGTCCTCCTCGATTTTTACCCTATATTTTAAATATATTTATTTTAAAGTATTTGATTCCTAAAATATTGTTAATTGATTGATGATTAATGATTTTTTCAAGGTAATCAACTCAGTCGTCAAATAAATTCAAGTCACATTCAACTAATTTTGGTGTTGGTTTAAAAAGTGATGGATTTCTAAACCATAATAAATATTGAATCATAACATACTTTTTATTGAATCATGTAATTTTTTAAAATTGCTGATTCATGTATTACAATCCAAAAACACACATTTGGAACTAACATTCATTGCTATACATAAGGTTCAAAAATTATACATAGTTGGTTATTGAACCGTAACATAGCAAATAATGAATCATAGCATCATTGGTTCATGCTCAACGTTTACAAATTGATATTCCTCTTCTCCATTTGATGTTCATGCGGACTATTAGCAATTTAAGAATTATAAATAATCAGTTTCATGAAATCACAATCAAGTTAACATGGTTCATAATTTGAACTTTATGGTTCATGAAACATGTGGGGTCAAATGATGAACCACTTATGTATCAATATGCTTCATCATTTGATACATTCTGACTCATGAATTATACCATATTTTGTGATAAATGTTGTTACAACCGGCCAGCTTAAGAGTCGAGAACATCGATTTCAAACCGATATTCAAGCTTGTGCGTCAATGAACTCTAAAAATTTCCATATTCAAGGCACACTAAGCACACATAAAAACCAAAAACTCTCCAAGTTCCACACTCAGCAACGGAAACATGAGGACAACACACACTTTATCAACCTAAAAACCCACACCAATAGCGGTTCCTTAAACACTTCACACTCCACCAAATCCATCACCTTCAGCATGCTAGTTTCGATCGCTTCTTCCGTGATTCAACTCACTTCTTTCTAGATGCCGCACTTTCGTATTAGTTTCATTTATAGATTTCGATTAGAAAGTTTGGATATTCAAACGTTATCTTTGTCCTAATTTTATGCAATCGCTTACTGTGTGTAGGACTAATTTACCATTATTGATTTATTTATTAATATATTTAATGCTTAATTAGTTTTTATATATAAATTGACCCTAAATCTTTTTACTTTTTAACTAAAATTTACTTTTCACCTGACCTCTTTTCAAATTATTCATATTAGCGTAAGAAGGAGCGCTCTAGTACATATACATTCGTATTTTTAAATTACATTAATAAGGTCACATCTCAACCGTCGATCTCATCCATTAATCCTTCTCATCCACTAATTACTTCTCACCTTTTGGATTAGTGGATAGCACTAAATTCAAATTGGTTAGTGGTTGTCGCGTGCCAACAAATTGATGAACTAGTGGATGAGATGCCCAATTAAAATGTGACCTTGTGAATGCAATTTAAGAATATAAATGTAGTTAAGTGCTCCTCTTAGTTTAAGATCCATTTAATAAAACAGATGAATCACCGTTTGTTATTCATTATTTATCATTAATTAACTATTATTATGTGTAAAGTTCAAGAGAAACAAAGAGGTTAAGTGAGACGGAATGACTTAATATCAACCGTTGAATTAGATTAATTTGTGGTTGAGATTAAAATTGGTTTTTATAGAATGGGCGGTTGGATTTGCAAAAAATCCTAGCGGTTGAGATTGACTGTTATTTTTTTGAATCAAACCTCATCAGCTGGATTATTAGTATTCAACGGTTGAGATCATGTCTCATTGTCTCACATTTATTTATTACAAAGAATATGAAATGACATGAAATTCAAAAGTCATAAAACTATCTATTAGTGTGTATTTATAACACTCCCCCTTTTGATGACTTGAGTAAATACAACTTCATGACCAATCTGATGAATGTATCTAAGCCTAAACTAAAGCCTAGAAACAAAACTAAGACCTAACAATGCAAGTTTTCACAATATGACAAATTTTCGCAAACTTAAATCCAGCTAAATCTAAAATAAACGACACAGAAAACCACGAAGCCTCAGCCGCAAAGGCTAAGAATCAATCCACTAAGCAAGACCAAGAATATACCAACTTGAACATACTCAAAATTGACAAATCTGCAATCAAAGCAACTTCACTACAATGACACCTTTAACAAGAACTCAAACCAACACTGAAACACAATAACGAATGCACCTGGTATACCAAATGGATGTTTGAAGTCGATCGAAGCCGAGAACCTTCACCAGGGGATGTCTCACTCTTCCGACGTTCGCACCAAATTGTCACCGCCTTCGAATCAACTCGATGAAGCTCGCTGCACTGCTCGATTTGCTTGATCTTCTTGTTCGCTTCCGAATTGAGACTCATATCACTCGGTCGCTCTCTTCTGATATCCCATGTCATCTAAAACCCTAATCGCCAAACAGAGTCTTCATGCTGCCGCCCTTTCTTTTTCAAAACGCTGCGTTTTCCAAGGCTTTTTAAAACAAAGCCCAACCCGCGTCATTAGATCAAAAACGCAGCAGTGGCTGTTGTTTTGATCACACTCCAAGACACAGCATTTGTTTTCATCTCAATCTTAATTTCCATGCAACAATCAGCCCCTTCTCTGGACATTTCAGGCCACCCAAAAAGCACCAGACAAAGACTCAATATCCTCTCAACGCCAGAATCAATGGAGGCATCGAAAGGTTATACTAACTTAGCTTAAAAACCTCAACACAATCATATAGGGCAAAGAAATTGTTTGTCTGAGTGTATGAATTGTCTCGTTAAAGTTCTTTCCTTTGAAAAACTAGATAGGATAAAAATAAGGGGATGAAAAAGGGTACAATCATAACACTCCCCCTCAACTTAACGTTCATACACGTACTTCGAGTTTTGATGTAATGTTTTGTGCATTTATTAATCCTTCATGAATTTCTAGCATATGTCTTTATATACGAATGCATATATGAATTTATCATATCCAAGAGTTGCATTATATGTCTCAATAATTAAGCAACTAAAAATAATACTCCCTCCGTTTCAAAATAATTATCCCATTTCATAATTTCACACATATTAAGAAAATTTATGTTAATCCATATATACTTTTATTCACTGCATCATTAAATTACTTATCAACTCAAATTTTTTCATTGGTAACACAATTTTTTACTTGAAATAAGTTGAGAATTGAATCAACTTTGCTCTCATTGGCTAATTAGATGAGAATTTAAATAAATGGGTATTAAATGTTCTGAGAAGATACATGAAAGAGACTACGTTATTAATGAGGTATATGGGTAAAGTAGGAATTATGTTGCAAAATACTTCCTTAATATAGTAAGTGGACAATTATTTTGAAACATCTAAAAAAGGAAAGGTGGACAATTAAATTGAAACGGAGGGAATATTGATTAAATGCGTTATTCAACTACTAGCGAATATCTTTTATGAAATTCACTCAAACTTATGAGTAAAATTTCATGCAACCAGTTTGACCTTGTACTATATAGCTTTCTAATATACAAACATTTGTGTGAACACCCACCCAAAGCTTACTGGCTTAAACTTCATATTTTGGAGCTTCAGGTCCAAACAAACGACATTAATTTACTTAAAGTATCTAGCTCTTTCAGTTACTTTGACATCGATATTTGTTTTGGGATCATGATCATCTTCTTAGACGACTTTGAATGCAAAGATATAACTAGATTTACACCGTTTCAGTAATCCAACACTGGTGTTGGCGATATATCAAATTGTCGTCAATATCGTTTTTATTTTTTCGTCAAAAGAAATATCTTCTGGAGTTTTCCTTAATTTGTACGGTTCCTTCTATCATATCGAGATCCCTTAACAATGCAAATATATCTTTCACTTATGGGAAAGTATGTCCTAAGACTTTTGTGGACCCCCACGGTTACGATGTTCATCAAGTATTGATTTGGAGTTACTGCTGGAATCTCCAAACGAGCTGGAGCATTTTTGAATGCATATATGATTTTGTAACTTTTGACTTATGTAAACGCATCTAGTTAATATTAAGTTTCAAAATCACATTTGGTATTTTTGGATCAAAGGTTGATAAGGAGGAATTTTTTTACATCTCCTAGAAGGATAAAATGGAAGAACTGTTCCATATCCTTCTTAAATATCTTTTTTCTTCTCGCCCTAAGTTGAAAATTTGAATTCATCAAATTAACAATCACATATCGAGCTTCAAATTAATTCGCTTTAGATATAGATGATTGGTGACGACTCAAACCCCACATGATTTCCAATCTTCTTTGTAGTCTTAAATAAAATATTTCGGAGGAGGAATGTGAACATGCATTGCACATAAATATCAAGTTCTCTTCTGGAGATTCTTGTGGATTTTTTTATATATAGTCGATATGAGTCAAGTAAAATCCTCGATTTGGAAAGTTACATTTCTCAAAATCTGAGGAAGTTAACTTGATTAAATGAGCAATAGTTATAAAATATATTTGCAATATTCTCGACTCGTCTAGGTCAATTTGCAATGATGTAACACCCAACCAAATAATAAATTATAATTTTTTTGTGTGTAATTTCTCCACATAGTCTAGCCAAATTATTTAACTTCCTTAACAAGATAATGAGTTCACATTTGTTGTTCTCAAGGCACATGAGAGATTTTACGTTTACTTTTATTATAACATTTCCATGTAAATTTGCCAAGTTTACAGATCCTCATGTCGAGTCACCATTTGAAAGAACTGCGGATTCTTAAGCGGGTGTTCATGCGAACATTAGGTAATCTTTTGGATCATCAGTTCATCATGAGACTGACTTAAACTTGCCATAGAGAAAGAAAATTACTATCCACTAAACTTTCGGTAAGTGATATCAAATAGAAGCACCTGGTTTCTCATTATGCATTTCTAATGGTTATCTAGTTTTCACTCTCGTTAGGGAGTAATGTATTACTTACAAGAATTTCAAAATATACATATTACTCTTCGAGAATAAATGTATTATACAAATTTACACTTGAAATAATAAATTTATATTCATCCATTTCGAGAGACATAACAGGGCCAGTCCTGAGAATTTGGGGGTCCGGGCGAAAATAAAATTAGGACCCTCTTGTTGAGCTTCTTTTTAAGATTTTAGTGAGAAAAAATATTAAAACTTAAATTGGGGGTAGAGGGACTAACTCAAGCTTCTTAGCAAAGTTGTAATAGTAGGCCCCTAAAAAGAATGGGCCTGGGCGATCACCCTTCTTGCCCTCCCCTTCGGGCCGGACATATATCACTCTTTTGAAGTGATGACCATATTGCTCTCAGAAAATAATATTTTACGTTTATCTGCTTATAAGATAATACATTCACTCTTCAAGAGTATATAACTTTCACTCAAATCACAAGATAATATAAACATAAAAATATTTAACAAACTTACACTATTGTTAATGTCTATATATAGAGAATATTAAATTACTTTGTTGCTTTCAACATTAATAAAATATACTCACTTCTAAGAGTAATACTTTAATATTTATCTCTTCAGGAGTGAATATATACATACACTCTTGAAAAGTGAAATAGAATCGAGAAGTTATCACATTAATATTTTGAAGGAGCACTTTCATTAAAATTGATTTACTGAACTGGTGATTTTTGACAAAAAAAAGAAATAAAAATAGCATAATTCTTGAACTCCCAAGTAACCACTAACCAAGCTAAATATTAAATGAGTAATGTAGCTAAAACAAGATGTGGAAATAATCAGGTAATAGGTGCCAAAAAAGTAGGATTCATACAAACCCGTAATAAGTCAGGGATTTTGTCTATACATATCACCTATCAGCTAGTTTCCTGCCCCCAGTAGTAGGAAACTTTGGGCTCAAGTTACTTTCCAATCTCTTTGCAGTCCTCTGAATAGCAGCCAGCTTGTGGCCATGGCTACTGCTCCTCCTCTTGCTGCAAAGGGAGAGCAATTTAAAGTCACAAAATGAAATATACACTCTTTGAAGCATGGCAAGACAACGTGTTTCACCAGGTTCAACTTTGCGGCCAGATTTTTACATTTATACATACATTGGTAAGTGTTTTCGATTATGCACTCAAAATGAAAGCTGGTGCATCGTCAAATTCCAAATAGTTAAAATCATCATTTTACTGGTTCTGACTCGTAACAATCCGCTGAACATGTCTAATATACCACTTTGACGAGATGAAGTAGGTATTTAAATCAAATCGTACCAGATCTGCAGAAACAAGATTAAAGACTTTCAACTGACCTTATATAAAGCAGCCCAGCCGTAAGAACCATTCCTCCCACTGCCCAAGAAACTCTTTCAAGAAATTGCATTTCTGTTGCCCACTGCAGAAAATCTTCTATTACGCCCATTTTCTTTTCATTCATCGACATCTTTGATCTAGAGCTCTTCCACGAATCTGCAACAGAATCAATGCTAGCTTTCCCACCATAGCAAGTTAACTCTTTAATGCTAGAAGTGTCTTCAGATTGTTGGACAGCAAAACCTGCAGCACGGCATAGCTCTGTGCCATTAGAAACCCATTCAGAAGCTCTACCACATACAAAGTCTCCTACTCCACATGGTGCTAGGGTCTGAGGAACATAAAATCAAGGTGAGGGAAACAAGTTGCCACATTCCAAGTAGAATGAATTTGTTAATTTCATTCTCTTACACAGTCATTTCTGTATCATTGTTAGCATGAATGTTCCAAATAATTGGATGCGTTAAGTCAAATATATAAGAAAATGGAAAAAATAATACCTGCCGTAGTCCATCCATGGAAAAGTAGGCTGTTGAGCAAGCTTCATAAAGTTTGTTACAAAGAGAGGCACATATAACAGGAGGTCCTGGCTTCACTCCAACGTGCGGATCACAAATGGAACACTCTATCAGTTCCCACAAGTTCAAGCATTCTTGGCTGGCTTCCCCTGTCGAAGCCAACTGCCTGATAGACATCAGAGCAGGGTGCGTCTGAGTTACATCACAGCATGTCTTCTGGCGGAATACCCTGCACAGAGTCAAATCTTTGGGACCCTTGCTCACTCTACTTGGAGGTTTCCCTTCAGATGAGAATGGGGGAAAGCGACCGCCCTGCGATGTGCATACTCCACTGAGCTTACCTGTTTATGCATTTCAACAAATTCATAACATGAAAAGATGGCTAAACCTAAATGTCCAATTCTAAAGTTCCATCCATCTACTCTTTCATCACATGAGGTAGTAGTAGTCTTACAAAGTAAAAACCATCGATTAACACACAAAAAATCATAACTTGAATATAAAAAGTACAGTCGACTAGTAACTTGCTAGTCTTAACTCTTAATAAATGATCCTACGGCCAGCAAACTCTTCCTAACCAAGTTGTTCGCAAAACAGAACTTTTGAAGTATTACCCACATTTTCAAACAACCAACAATCGTGGAACACAAAATACCAAAAGCTTCATACTCATTAACAAATTTATCCACATTTTTATTTAACATATCTAAACACCAAGCCAATTCCTATACAATTGAAAAACTACGAGTTTTTAAGATCTGTTTATGGCTCCAGATACAGTATGATCCGCTCAAATTGAAAAGCTAAAAACTGTAACAGAAATTGTCAATCACAGAAATTGATCCTAATGTTGACACCGACTGGACTCGTTCGTGACCTAATTTATGAGAATAAACACGGAATGAATGTTGAGAGAGATGAGCTTACCGTATGTGATGCCGATCCTTAAGTCGACGACGAGTAGCGACAGAAGCAACGCGTGGATCCTGATATCCATTTTCATAAACCCAGAGACCGGACCAGAGAGTGCCGATGTTGCTGTGTCGATGTGTTCCAACGCTGCGTTTTCTTTCACAATCGGGTCAGTAAGAAGTCTTTGCCGATGTGACGTCATCTCAACACACGTGTACGGCCCAGATCTATCTTTTCTTTTGTTCACACCTGAAAATCGGCTGGCAGGTTTTTTTAATTTTTTTTGATGAAATAGGGATTCATTAGTAGCAGTGGGCGTGGTGCGGTTTGGTGCGGGTTGAGAGTAAAACCGCAGTCGCACCGCACTATGCGGTTTGCCTATTTTTGAAACCACATTCGCACCATATTGTGCGGTTTCTCAAAAATACGATTCCCCGCATATGCGGTGCGGTGTGGTGAGATGCGATGCGGTTTGAAAACCGCTTTCTATTAATTTTTATTAAATACACTTAAAACACAATTAAAATTATAGAATAAGTAATTTTTCAACATTCACATACTATATTTTCCATGAAATATGAAAGAAGTATTGATAATAATGTATGTAATTCTAGTTTATCTAATTAATTCATCATATTAGTCAATACAAACTTCATCATTTATAATAAATGTACTTAATTATATGTATTTATATGTTTTTCTAGTAATTCGGTGCGGTGCGGTTTATTGCGGTTTATTCGAAAAGTTAAACCGCAACCGCACCACATTATACGGTTCGTTTGAAAACCAAAACCGCAACCGCACCATTAAAATGCGGTGTGATTTCCGAACCCACATTTGCGGTGTGGTGCGGGCGGTTTCTACAAGTGGTACGGTTTGCTCACTCCTATACATTAGGAAGACATTAAGACATGAGGAAATAGACCTAGAAATTTAGGACAACACTTCAGGTTGTTCCAAGATAGATTATCATGTAATGCTTTTTTGATAACCAATCAGCACAATCAACACTTCAGGTTGTTCCAAGAACATTTGCCTCCTTCTCACTGCAAGCACATTCCAATTCCCTATGATTTTGCAATAGTAAAGAACTTCTTAAATGCCAATCAGTCATAATCTCCTTCTTATACAAACTGAAATTGAGTGCCTCTACGACCTTAACACAATCGGTTTCTATGATGATGTTAGACAGATTTAAAGCTACTGGAGTTTGCAAACCAAGCAACATCGCATGACCCTCAACTGTGAAAGAGTTTGCAACTGAAGAAAAACACTGCATTTGTATACAAAATAGCAGCCCTTCAAAATTCCTTACAACTCATGCAATCCCACACCTCCTAGAATCCTTAGAAAACAAAGCATGAACATTAATCTTGAATAGACCCGAAGGAGGAGGGACCAAGAGCAGGAGAAGGTCGATAACCAAGAGCAGCCGATAGCAAATGATCCTGATTAAAGTATTTTGCTTTTAGCAGCCTAAAAATAGCAGAATCAGGTTTAGACAAAAGACGATGAATTTGTTTAATCAGAAAAGTAATATTTGTCAATTTCAAATCCCTCAAACCAAGACCACCCTTGTCCTTATCTTTAAACAGGATATCCTTTGAGACCCAGTGAACAGATTTGCTAGTTCTCCCTCTAGCCCACCAATAATGAACAATACTAGACATCATACTATTAATAACCTTCCATGGGAGCAAGTAGCAGGACATGACATATTGGAGAATAGACAACAAAACTGATTTAATTAAAACCTCCCTACGACCAATTGATAGTTTGTTGTTGTCCAACTACCTCACTTTCTTCCAAATTCTATCAGCAAAGCCAGCAAAACCAACCGATTTACAACGATTTAAAGCCTATGGAAACCCTAGATATTTACTAATAGGACCACAACAATTAACAATCAGCGCCTGATTTGTACTATCAATCAGATGAACAGGCCAGTGTTTACTATACATAATACTTGACTTGGAAAGAATAACCATCTAACCCGAAACACATTCATACCTCACCAAAACTTTTGGAATATGGTCAGCAGCTCCATCATCAATTCTGAAGAAAAGGAAACTGTCATCAGCGAAGAAAAGATGGGAAAATATAGGTGCCAATTTGCAGACTCTAATTCCCTGAATAAGTTTCAATCTACTTAACTCCCTAATCTGATAGCCTAACCATTCAGCACATAGAATAAAGAAATAGGGCGAAAGAGGATCACCCTGACGCAACCCTCTTCTAGGCATCACTGATTCAGTTAACTTTCCATTCACACGAATTTTATATGAGACTGACTTTATGAATATCATTACTCTTTCAACCCAAGAGTCATTAAAACCCATTTTAAGAAACAAATTCTCAAGAAATGGCCATCTCTTTCTGTCATATGCTTTAGACATATCCAATTTTAAAGATGCAAAATGAGACTTTGATTTTGGCTTAGTCTTAAGAAAATGAGTCAATTCATGTGCAATAATAAAGTTATCAGCGATAGAACGACTTTAACAAAAGTCCGTCTGTTCAGGCAAAATTATTTCGAGAGAATACCTTGAAGCCTGTTTGCAATAGTCTTTGAAACCACCTTCGAAAGAACCCCACATAAACTGAATGGACAAAGATCATGCATAGCGCAAGCACTATCTTTCTTAGGGACGAGAACAATAATCGTCTCATTATAACATCCTCCCAGATACCATTATTCAAGAAATTTAGGGCTGCCTCCACAAAATCAAGACGAATCACATTCCAACATTTTTGAAAAAACATAGATGAGAAGCCGTCAATACCTGGCGCTTTCCACCGGTTCATCTCAAACAAGGCACCCTTAACCTCATCCTCCGTATAGGCTGCATTTAAAATTGAATTATGATCATCAGTGACTAACTGAGGGATCCCAACATAGTTGTACTCCAATCAATAAAATTAAGGTTCCAAAGTGGATGAAAAAATATCTTTGAAATAATCTGAAACTACCACTTCCAAGTCTGCTTGATCAGAAACAAAAGCACCTTGTGAATTCAATATGCGCGTAATTGTATTAGATTTACCTCTTGCCATAGCTTTCGCATGAAAAAACTTTGTATTTCTATCACCATCCAGGAACCAGCATATACAAGACCTTTGTTTCCACAACACCTCCTCTCTATGAAGCCATTCATCCACTCTTCAGTCAAATCTCTTTCATGTAGATCAATATCAACAGTACGAGGTTGGATACGACAATAACTAATCAGAGATTTCAGAGAATCAATATGACTTTCAACATTACCAAAATCCGTTTTATTCCACTGTTGTAGATGAGAATCCAAGGACTTAAGTTTATCAGAAAAACCCAAACTCCGATTAGGACCATGCATATGCCACATCGAACTAACTATATTAGGGAACTCATGCTTACGAAGCCATACTGCTTCAAACGTGAAACTCTTGGCACATTTCTATATTGTCGGATTTAAAGATAGAAAAATAGGGCAATGATCAGAAGTATAAGAAAATAAATGACTAACCCTCAAGCACCGAAAAATATATCTAAATTCTCCATTGATCAAAAATCTGTCCAACGGTCCTCTTCCAAAACCCCTTTTAGCTCTCTTCGGACATCCTCCATTTCCGCCGTCTCTCTCCACTTTGTCGGATGTTTTGGGTTTGGCGGTTGCAGGAGGACGTCTTCGTGAGGTGGCTGGGTGTTCGGGTTGAGTTCTATCTCGGTGGCAGACGTCGGCTGGTTCACCATCTCTACTTTTTACCGCCGCCGTCACCTCCGATGTCCTTCTGTTTGACCGCTCTCTTCGGCTGCATTTGTCAGCTGCGTTGTTAGCTGCTTTCGTCGGCTAGTGTCTCTGCTGCGTTTGTCAGCTGCTTCCGTGGGTGTAGGTTGCCTCTTCTACGTTTGTCAGCTTGGGTCACTTTGTCGGCTGGTGCTTGACGGTCGACCGGTTGTTCTCTGGTTGCGGTGCAACAGTGGTTGCCTGGTTGCTTGTACAGTTTTGTTGTCGCTAGCCATTGTCTGAGGTGCGATTCAGCTGCAGTTGCGGTGACCGTTTTCTTTGGTGGCTTTTGTATGTTGTTTGTACAGTTTCTGTTCTTCATGTCGGCGTTTTTGAGGTGGCATTTCGGCTTTTGTATGTTGTTTGTACAGTTGAGTTATCAGAACCGGTTGGTTTCAATTGATCCGGTTAAAATTAGTTCGTGTTTGGTTCTCGTCCGAGAACATCTATTTCAATGTCCCTAGCTGTTATCTTTCTATTATCACTTGCGTTGTCGGCAGCTGATCATCACGGACGTACTTTATTTTCAGTACATTTTTTCACACATTTTTGTACGTACCGAGGCGAAGTACTCGGTTTAGTTCTTAGTTTGTCTTTTCAATTTGGTTGGGCTAGACTGAGTCAGACTAACTTCTGTTAGCCTTTTAAGTCTTGAGTTGTACGTTTGGCCTTTGGCCTTCAATAAAAAAAAACTGTCCAACCGAGCTCTGAATTCGTCACTTCCTTTTCGTCTATTTGAGTACGTAAACTTATTCCATGTAAAAACAGCATCAAATAGCTCACAATTTCGCAAAGCAGTCCTAAATAAGATAGTTCAGTCTCTCCGGCTCAAACACCTAGAAACCTCATTGCTATGAAGAACTTCATTAAAATCACCCATCACAAACCAAGCCCCAGAAACCAACGCCCTAATTCTACACAATAAGTCCCAACTCTGGGCCCGTTTACTATCAAACAGTGCTGCATGAAACTGAACATTTTCCCCCAATATAATCAGACAATTAATATGGAACTTAGAAAAATGAGTAATAGAAAGATTAGTACCTCGACGCCAGAGTAACATCATACCACCAGATTTGCCCAAACTATTCACACAAAACAACCACCGAAACCAAGTTTACAACGAATCTCTTCCGCCTCAAATTGATCGACCCCTGTTTCCAAAATGCCAATCAAATAGGGATTGCAGGTCGTTACTACGTCTGCAAGACTACGAACTGATCGCAAATTCTCCAAACCACGACAGTTCTAACAAAGGATATTCATCGCTCCGGGCAGGGCTGGTCCTCAGTTTCCGCCGATAATCGATCTTGGGAATAGTCTTCCTCATGAACATCAATCCTAACCCTACTAGCTTGACCACGATAGAAGGACGCGGGTTTACCCTGACCAATCGCACAAACTTGAAGGTTAGTCGAGGCGGAACTAGAATTCGTAGTTGACTCGTCACTCCCCGAATTAATAGCTTGTAAACACCTAGAATCATCTATACAAACTCCTGGCAAGGCAAAGGTATGGTTCTGTTAAAGTAGACACTAATGGATCTTGATCTGACTGGGATCATCGATCGAATTATCAATTTGTTGGTTTAACAAAGTGATCCGTGTTAGAAATGTCTATTTTAAGCCCCTACTTTTATGCTTATTTCCTATGATTATAACGTAAAATCTATTACTTTTGATACTTTGATTGATGTTTCAGGTCAAAAGCACGATTCCAACCTTACGAAGGAGCATAAATGGAAATATGAGGAAAAACACGTGAATTCGGCCTAAATCAGACGTAATTGGAAGCATTTCTGCAATTTTTAGACCGAGTGCACTAAAGTACTTGACACGAGCTAAAACAAGCTAAAGACTCATGTTACTCGACCGAGTAAATGCACTGCTCGAGCAAGTCATCACATGACCAAGACCCTTCGTATGGATTCTCTTCATTCACCCGACCATTTAATACAAGAAGATAAGCTAGACCTTTCATTCCACTCGAGTGATTTAATACAAATGGATAAGAAGACCTTTCCATTTATTCGGCCATTTATGATTAGATGTTAAAGCAAGACCTTTCATTCACTCAATCCCTTTGATTGCTCTTCACTATATAAGCATCACAGAGACTCGAGGAAGGTTGCTGCCTAGGGGGCCGAAAACCCTAGTAAAGTGATTGAGATTGAAGTCGAGTAACCAAGTGAAGAAGAAGATAGCCGAGAGAGCTCGGAGACCGTTTAAATTATAGAAGATTGTTCAACTTAATTTTGTACTCGAGATAACGAGGAGATAGCAGCAGCTTGTTTTAAACTTTCTAAACTTTGTCATCAATCACTTAATTTTGTACTCGAGATAACGAGGAAAACCCTATTAATTTTGTCATTAATCACTGAGAATTTCTAAACTTTACTCTTGTTTTATTTACAATCGTTTTACTTACAATCGTTTGAACATGTTTGCATTATCACTCGAGATGAGTGAGTAGTTTTCTTATGATGGGGATTTGATGAATCCCTAATGCTTATGAATAACTAGAACATGATTATTTAATTTACATGAATCAATTCTTGTATGACTATTATGTGTGTTGAATCCTACCCGAGCACTACGTCTAGGTGTCCAGACAAAACGTCTAGAAGAGTAGGTCGAGTAGTATTTTCTAGGGAAGGACCGGAAGGTGAACTTAGACTATTTTAGAATCAATACAACCATTAGATCGAGTATATTAGCAAAGCGGGAGCAGCGAGTATATTTGGTGCATGAATGTATTAATAAGCGTATTTGGACAGATTAGTGAAAACATCGGAAGGAATGAAGCTAGTCGAGTAGATGTTTACGTGCGAATCTAACATTCAGGAAGTGAGGATTCGTATGCTAATGCTACTCAGTCTAAATTCTATAATATGAATCCAACATTCGGAAGTGAGGATTTATATTATCATATAACTATACGTTCTAGATTAAATTATCATCAAGAAGGAAATTCATACCTATAATCTATATCTTGCTCGAGTGAAACCATAAGTATTAGTGGAGGATTCTCATCCTTGTCATAGTTTTAAATATTTGATAACAAATCCTTTTCTTTTGAATATTGCCTTTAGAATAAATAATATTGCCCTTTGAAATAAACAAAACACTTAAGAACTAAATTGAAAGCTAGTAATTGAGTTTAAAGAATTGAAAGCTAGTAATCGAGTTTGAAATATAACTTGAGTCCACTATTCCCTTGGATTCGACACTAGGTCACCCCTAGTTCTATAAATTCTTTTGAGTTGCGTGTTGGAATATTTATCGACTGAATTGCATGCGGTCACAAAGCTAATTGAATATCCCAGTCTGAGGAAAGAGCAGTTGCGGGGACAATGGGTTTGTCGGCAACAGTAGGACGAAAGACACTTTTTCCTCTTCCAGGGGCTCAAGAACTCTGTGCACAGGCCGTTTGTGCAATCCAGGCAAGCTTATGTTTTTTAATAGAAATGTTTGAAGCCCAATAGCCTGCCTGCCTGGCCCACATCATGATGAACCAATCCAGATTGCAAAGGAAGTCCAAAATTCAGAGAGTCCAACACTAAGCCTCACTATGCACAACTGCACTACAAACTTCAGCTCTAGGACTAGGCAAAATAGACAAGTGTGAAGTGACAGGTAGTTGCTGGATGTCCTCCACCTGGCCACCCATCTGATCAGTCTCTGAGAGAATGTAAGTAGGTAAAGCGAATGATTGTCTAAAAGTGGCATGTAATTCAAATAGCCACCTGTCATAGAGGCATGAAACCCTACATCAGCAGCTGACGTCAACTGAACTCCAACTCCCTCCGGATTCGACAACTGTTCCGGTTGAGCAAAAAAGCCAGATTCATCAACATTAACTGGATCGTGGTCCATAGAAGTTAATCCATCAACATTAGAGCGCTCTCTAGTCCCCCCATCCAACTGAAACTGAAACCTTGATTTATGTAAAACTTCATCCGGAGTGACACACTCAGTGGACAAATGGGTAACTAAGCCACATCTAGAACACATCTTAGGGAGTCGCTCATATTTAATTTCAACCTCCAGAGGCTCCCTGATCAGTGTTAGAAATGTCTATTTTAAGCCCCTACTTTTATGCTTATTTCATATGATTTGAATGTAAAATATATTACTTTTGATACTTTGATTGATGTTTCAGGTCAAAAGCACGGTTTACACTTTACGAAGGAGCATAAATGGAAATACGAGGAAAAGCACGTAAATTCGGTCTAAATCAGACGATTCTTAGACCGAGTCCACTAAAGTACCTTACTCGAGCTAAATCAACCGAAGACTCAAGTTACTCGACCGAGTAAATATGGTGCTCGAGCAAGTTGTCACGTGACAAAGACCCTTCGTATGGATTATTTTCCATTAACTCGAGTGATTTAATACAAGATTTATGACATGAAGATAAGGAAGACCTTTCATTCCACCCGGCCATTTAAGATGAGAAGATAAGGAAGAACTCTACATTTACTCGGCCATTTATGATTGGAGTTAAAGCAAGACCTTCCAAGTCACTCGAGCCCTTTGATTGAACATTATATAAACATCACAAGAGCTTCAAAGCAAAGTTGGCTGCTGCTGCCCGAGCTACCTACGGGGGCTGAAATAATAAAGTGATTGATCATAGTCGAGTAAACCAAGTGAAGAAGAAGGAGCCGAGAGAGCTCAAGATACCGATTGAATTATTGAAGATTATACAACCAGATTTTGTACTCGAGATACCGAGGAGAATAGCAGCAGCTTTGGAGCTCGACCGTGGATCATCAATCACTGAGAATTTCTAAACTTTACTCTTGTTTTATTTACAATCGTTTTACTTTTAATCGTTTGAATCATGTTTGCTTTATCACTCGAGATGAGTGAGTAGTTCTCTTTATGATGAGGATTTGATGAATCTCTAGTGCTTATGAATAACTTGAACATGATTATTTAATTTATATGAATCAATTCTTGTATGATAATTGCGTGTGTTGAATCATACCCGAGCTTAATCTTCATAAAATAGGTGTCCTGACAAAACATCTAGAAGTGTAGGTCGGAGTAGTATATCTAGGGAAGGACCGGGAGGTGAACTTAGAATATTTTAGAATCAATACAACTATTAGATCGAGTATATTAGCAAAGCGGGAGCAGCGAGTATATTTGGTGCATGAATGTATTAATAAGCGTATTTGGACAGATTAGTGAAAACCTTTTCTTGAAACATTGCCTCTTTAATATTGCCTTTTAATCACTGCTTTTGAACACTGCCTTCTGAATAAACAAGACGCTTAAGAACTAAAGTTAAAACTAGTAATTGAAACTAAAGAATTAAAAAGCTAGTAATCGAGTTTGAAATATAACTTGATTCCACTGTTCCCTTGGGTTCGACACTAGGTCACCCCTAAAACTATAAATTCTTTTGAGTTTGCGTGTTTGGAATATCTATCATCTAAATTGCACACGTCACTCCCGCATGCGACGCCAAATATAAAATTTAGTAAGAAGGGGATCATTAACATTGAACTCCAGTTTGACCCGAACATACCTCCTTCGAGAAATCCAGTACGATGTAAGCCCTGGACATGCATTAATCTCCAAAATCCTTGTGAAATCAACAGCCATTTCCAAATACTTCAGTTCCATCATACCTGTCGGAATATTTTGAAGTTGCGCCCACACTAAGAACTTTGCTTCTTTCAAATCTCCTGGGACCACATCACCCATGCATTGCTCCACAATTAGCATCCAGTGTTGAAACAACCAAGGTCCACCATGCAACACCTTGGCTACATCATCAGCTTTAACAAACGTGACCTTCATCAGGTTAGAAGCCAGCTCAATCAACGAAAGCTGTCCACGAACCTGCCATGCCCGATGTATGAACTTAGCCATGGCTTCTTTACTGAAACTTTTATTGTTGCTCAATCTAATAAGAACTGAGTTCTTGCATGCAGCATCCAACTCGCTCCAAATATCATCGGGGAGATCAGCCAAATATTCATCCTGCAAAACTTCAGCAAGCTGATCTACTTCCATGTCTAAGTTGCTTGAAACAGAGAGCATTATGAGTATCTGCTAAAGTGAGCTTGGTACTTAAACCCATAACAATGTTAGTGAAAAGTGAAATTGGGGAAGTGAAAGAGTTACTTGTAAAGCTGCACAAACTGAGGGAGAAAGTATGGTAATGATGAGGAATATTTAGAAAGTAGAGACTTGGCGTTTGGTGAAGAAAAGTACAAGAAAAGTTAAGTTCAAGCAGCCTGACAGCAAAGAAAGCATGCAATATCAACAAAAGATAAAGGCACTACGCCATTTTTATGTCTTTGCAACATAGTGAGACATGTTGCAAAAGAGTCGAAATGTGTTGCATAAGCGTTATGCAACATACTACATGTTGCAAAAATATCTGTGCCATAGGTCGTGTTGCATAAGTCGTGCAACATACTTTGGATTGTATGTTGCATTAGTGTTTACCTCTTTTGCAACATTTTTCCCGTTGCATTAGTCTACGTTGCGCTTAAAGTTTAGATGTTGCAACATGAGTTTTGGGAAGTTATGTAAGTGAATGCAACATGATATATGTCGCGAAAGTTATCTTATAGAAAATTTTAGCACCTTACGCAACATTTTTTCCGCGACATTATGAGTCTTATGCTACATGTCTTACGCATCATGTTCTAATGCAACGTATGTAAAGAAGCTTGCACTTATGCAACATATGTAAAGAACCTTGTTCTTATGCAACATAGATTAAAAATAACACCTGCTTGTCAGCCATAAATTCAGCAGACATTCTGCATATTCAGTTTACAATCCAAAATACCCATGCTTGGGTTACAACATCACCCATATACATTCAGCCAAAAGATAAGAAGTTTCAACAAGTTTCCCAAAATACAAGTTCAAGTTAAAAGGAACGGGATCAGGAGCATGATTGAAAGTCCGTACCCTGATTTGTTCCCTAATTTGTTCCCTGATTTGTTTGACTCGCAGAGTTTTCATTAGCAGCGGCAGGAGGAGGAATGTAACCGGTATGTGCCGCCAAAGACTTCCATTTTTCTGTCATTTCTCTTTTAAAAGCTTCGAAATCTGCCCGCTCCCTAGATTGTTCCTCCCTTGTTTTCTCGAGAGCTTCCTTGGTTCGTGCAAGCTCGTCTTGTAAAGTCTGATAGGTGCGGAACGTAGCAGCAATACCACCCCTTGGTAGAGGTGGCCTGCGGAAGCAATCACCCAACACAGCCGTCCCTCTACGCTCCCTCCCTCTCGCATCCTCAATAAGCTTAATTTGTACATCTTCTGGCAGCTCACCCAACTGGTCAATGTCAACCCCCTGTTCCTCCGCCAACTCATGTAGTTTTGACATAAGTTTGTCCTGCATTTTGAAATGTTTTAAAGTTTATACTAACATGGAACAAGCAACCAGCAGCACATATCTCGAATCAGACAGATATCAGCGTAACAGAGGGTAAACACAGATACTCATCTACATTCTACATAACAGATATCACTGCCAATTGCATAACAGGTTCAAACAGACCGTATCAATTACACTATTCACATTCACATAACTGTTGGAATCAGCCTACACTATTCACAATTGCACAACATGCACTCATCAGTTGAACTCACTTGAACTATTATAAACAGAGCCATGATAAACATTGCCAATAAAAATGCCAAGATAAACATTGCCAAAAACAATGCATAACAGTTGCAAATAAACCATGTCAGGATAAACAATGCCAATAACAATGCGTAATAGTTGCACGATAAACAGTGGCAATTACAACGCATAACCCTTACTATTCAAAACCACACTTGAACTCAATCAATTTATAAAAATTTAAAGCAGCATAAAAAGGGTTGGTAGTCATGTTACCGCAACTTCAGCTCCATTAGGATCCTTTCTATAAACCTCCTGAAGAACCGCAATCAACGGTGCTATGTTTCCTTCTCTAATGTACTTCTCTGCCCTCTCCCAATAAGTCATTTTGCCCGAACAGTGGTTCACGCGTTCGCTCTCTACTCTAGTCTTTGTCATTCGATCAGAGAATTTCTGCATACAAAAAAGTATATCAGTAGCACACATTTCCTATAAATTAGAAACAAAAAATCAAAGGGTTAAAAGTTTTACAATGAATTCAGGAGTACTAAAGTGGTTACGCAGCCAGTTCCACTCTTCAGGCCGCTTTCTAAACTCATAGGGGAGTTCACCCTTGTTTAACACGCAAAATGACTTACAATTGCACTTCCACTGTCGGAAGCGCTTTGCTGCCATGAGTAAAATATACTCCTTGAGCCAGTTATCTTCTTCATTTACCACGAAGAAAGCCTACAATTTCAAGATCAAGTAAGTTTTAATTATACAATGAAGTAGCAGATATAATCAAATGCAATGTGCCCAAATTACTTACGCTAATGTGATCAATAAAATTCTTCCAAGCCACTTCACCCAACTCACTGAAGCTGGCCACATTCATCGGGATCGACTCTCACACATACCTCCCAATTTCATGTACTAGCAATTTCTGATGTTTGCCTATCTTTGGAGTGTTGTTACGCATCTTTTGGAGTGTGATGCGTGATCAGTGTTAGAAATGTCTATTTTAAGCCCCCTACTTTTAGGCTTATTTTATATGATTATAACGTAAAATATATTACTTTTGATACTTTGATTGATGTTTCAGGTCAAAAGCACGATTTCAGCCTTACGAAGGAGCATAAATGGAAATATGAGGAAAAGCACGTGAATTCGGCCTAAATCAGACGTAATTGGAAGCATTTCTGCAAATCTTAGACCGAGTGCACTAAAGTACCTGACCCGAGCTAAAACAAGTTACTCGACCAAGTTACTCGACCGAGTAAATACACTGCTCGAGCAAGTTATCACGTGACCAAGACCCTTCGTATGGATTATCTCCATTAACTCGAGTGATTTAATACAAGAAGATAAGGAAGACCTTCCACTTACTCAATCATTTAACACAAATGGATAAGGAAGACTTCCCATTTACTCGGCCATTTATGATTGAAGTTAAGGCAAGACCTTTCATTCACTCGACCCTTGTGATTACACTTCACTATATAAACATCACAAGATACTCGAAGAAGGTTGCTGCCTAGGGGGCCTAAAACCCTAGTAAAGTGATTGATTGGAGTCGAGTAAACCAAGTGAAGAAGAAAGATACCCGAGAGAGTTCGGGAGATAGTTTGAATTATACAACCAGATTTTGTACTCGAGATAACGAGGAATTGCAGCAGCTTGGAGCTCGACCGTGGATCATCAATCACTGAGAATTTCTAAACTTTACTCTTGTTTTATTTACAATCGTTTTACTTACAATCGTTTGAACATGTTTGCATTATCACTCGAGATGAGTGAGTAGTTTCCTTATGATGGGGATTTGATGAATCCCTAATGCTTATGATTAACTAGAACATGATTATTTAATTTATATGAATCAATTCTTGTATGATTTTTGTGTGTTGAATCATACCCGAGCTTAATCTTCATAAATAGGTGTCCTGACAAAACATCTAGAAGTAGGTCGGAGTAGTATATCTAGGGAAGGACCGAGAGGTGAACTTAGATATTTTGGAATCAATACAACCATTAGATCGAGTATATTAGCAAAGCGAGAGCAGCGAGTATATTTGGTGCATGAATGTATTAATAAGCGTATTTAGACAGACTAGTGAAAACATTCGAGAGGAATGAAGCTAGTGAGTAGATGTTTACGTGCGAATCCAACATTCGAGAGTGAGGATTCGTATGCTAATGCTACTCAGTCTAAATTCTATAATATAAATCCAACATTCGAGAGTGAGGATTTATATTATCATATAACTATACATTCTAGATTAAATTGTCATCAAGAAGGAAATTCATAACTATAATATAAATCCAACATTCGAGAGTGACGATTTATATATCTTGTTCGAGTGAAACCATAAGTATTAGTGGAGGATTCTCATCCTTGTCATAGTTTTTAATATTTGATAACAAACCTTTTCTTTAAACATTGCCTTTAATATTGCCTTTTGAATATTGCCTTTTGAATAAACAAGACACTTAAGAACTAAATTGAAAGCTAGTAATTGAGTCTAAAGAATTAAAAGCTAGTAATCGAGTTTGAAATATAACTTGATTCCACTGTTCCCTTGGGTTCGACACTAGGTCACCCCTAGTTCTATAAATTCTTTTGAGTTGCGTGTTGGAATATCTATCGACTAAATTGCACACGTCAAAATGGCGCCGTTGCCGGGGAACGGTGTTTAGTTCTTAGTTTTTAAAATCTTTTCACTAGTTTAATTTTTAGTTCTAGATTTCGAGTCACTCGAAATCGTAAATAATAAAAAAATAAAAAAAATAATAGTAGTAATAAAAACTTTCATTTGCTTATTTTTCTAGCTATTACTAAAATTCATCTTTTTGTAGGTGAATGCAATCAAACTCTAAAGCGAAGAAAAAGGTGCAAGTGGACGTCACAAATTCAAGTTCTAGCTCTTCGAGATCTTCTAGACCTTTAACTTCAACTTCGTGGAATTTCCTTGACAATACCGAAGAAACCGAGAACAAATCAACTTACTCGACCAGATATGGAAAATCTTACTCGACCGCAAGGAGCAGCTCGAGCAGGGGCTGAGGTCGAGCAACCAGCCGAGTACTACATAACTCCAACCATTGGAAGTTATGATTCTCCATTCGCATTCCAATGAAGAAGGATATGACTTTGAACTTCGAGGAGGACTCATCCAAATGATCAAGAGTGAATCATTCGACGGATACGGTAACCCTCACGTTCATCTTAATAATTTTACTGAATTATGCCGTACGTATAAATTTGCAGGAGTACCTAGAGAAATAGTTTACATGAAGCTATTTCCATTTTCTTTAACCGATGGAGCGAAAGATTGGCTTCAAGGACACGAGCCAAACACATTCAAGACATGGGACGCCTTAGCCCAAGCTTTCGTAAACCAATATTTTCCCCCTGCAAAGGTAAAACGTATTAGGGATAGAATTAACAAATTTGTGCAAGGCAACAATGAATCTTTTTATGAAGCGTACGAACGATTCAAAGGACTTCAACGCGAATGTCCTCATCATGGATATAACAAATGGGAATTGTTGTCGATGTTCTACGATGGAATGGACGAGAATAGCCGATTACGCATGGATCAAGGAAGCGGAGGAAGCATCATGGGACTACCCGCGAGCGAAGGATTCAAGGTTATAGAGAAACTCGCATGGAACAGCCACCAATGGGGTGGAGACCGAAACCATCTAAAGAAGGAGGAACTTGAGCCGAGTACGAATTCAGTCACGAAAGCCGACTTTAATAACCTTTCAAAAACCGTTAACTCTTTAGTGCAAGCCCTTTCTAACCTTAACTTAGATAAGAAGAAAACACAATCGAACGTCTACGAGGTTAGCGAGCACACTGAAGAAGCTTACGGACCTAAAGGAGGAGAAGACGTTAGCTACATAGCTCGAGGACAAGGATCCTACGTACCCCCTCAACAAAGGCAGACTAGATTCTACTCAGATTGAAACCACCATACCCTACTCAAGGGTACAATAACCTAACCCAGGTAAGTCTCAATACACGAGACCAAGCTAGAGGAGACTACCCGAGCAACCAAGCCTCGAGTCAGAACTGGCCCGAGCACAAATCAGAATTTCAACCAAAGGAAGGAAGACAAGAAATCCGAGGAACCACCTTAGCGCAACTAATGACTCAATGATAGCTACTCAAGCACAACAGAGCAAAGACATTCAGAATATTTGAGGAATCCAACAAGGAAAAGCCGAACAGAAGATGCTTGAGACACAGTTTGCGCAACTCGCTTCAACGCATTCAAGGAATCCCGGAAAACTTCCTTCTCAACCCGAAATAAACTCAGCCGACTTAAGCGCTATCACTTTGAAGAGTGGTAAGGAGCTTGAAGGACCAAGACCAAAGAAAGCACAACAAATTCAGCCGAGCAAGATGAACCGAGTAACACTCAGCAGCCCGAGCAGGAAGAGGAAGCCACGGACAAGGAAAGTGAGCCGCCTTACGTAGCACCACCACCTTACGTTCCACCACTTCCATTCCCAAACAGACAAAAGAAGGTAAAAGAAACAGCCGCATTCAAGAAGTTTGCTGAAATTCTCGGAAAGCTTAGCATCACTCTACCATTTTCAGAGGTAATTTCTCAAATGCCCACCTATGCTAAATTTTAAAAGATATTATAACTCATCGTCGTGAATTATGTGATGTAGACCATTGCCTTAGGACCTAATTCTAGTGCCGTAATACAACGTAAGATGCCTAAGAAACAAAAAGATTATGGTTCATTCACTATACCGATCGTCGTAGGAGATATAGATATTGATGATGCCTTATGTGATCTAGGAGCAGGAGTTTCCATAATGCCATTTATCTTATATGAAAAATTAGGAATAGGAGAACTTTCTAGCACCACTTTAATTCTTAGACTAGCTGATAGGTCTAAACGAGTACCAATTGGTGTGTTAGAAGATATGCCTGTTAAAATTGGAGAATTCTATGTTCCTGTGGATTTTTATGTGTTAGAAATGGATGATAACCCTTATGCCGAAATTCCTGTTATTATGGGAAGACCATTTTTAAACACAGTCAAGGCATTGATAAATTGTGGCGATGGTTCAATCGAGTTGGACCTAGGTGAGGACAAGGTAAAATTTTATCTTTCTAAAATGATGAAAGCACCTACTTGTTCTTTGGATTGTGATTTGTTTGATGCTAATATTTCAAATAGTGATATAGTTGATATTTCCGCGCTAACATTTCTTGAAAGTGAAGGAAAGAAATATGAAAATATGTCGAATCTCATGGATGAAACCGAGTACTCGACCGAGTCATTTTCGGTCGAGCAGAATTTGTCGAGCAGAATTTGACCGAGCAGGAACTTACAATCATAAGCAACTCGAGCAAAGGTAATGAATTTGGTCAGGAATTGAAACCTCTTCCACCAAATCTAAGGTACGAATTTTTAGTTTCAGAAAAATTTTCGCCGGTAATCATAAGTGCTTTGCTAAATCAAGATGAAACTATGAAACTCATGCATGTTTTACGTACACATAAAGATGCTATAGGACACTCTATAGATGATTTAAAAGGAATTAGTCCCGACGTATGCATGCATAGGATTCGTTTATGCGATGACGCAAAACCATCTAGGGAGTTTCTTAGGAGACTAAATCCCAAATTAGGTGAAGTTGTTCTGAAAGAAATAACAAAACTTAGAGATGCAGGAATCATATACTCGATCCCCGATTCAGATTGGGTTAGCCCAATCCACGTCGTTCCAAAGAAAGGAGGATTAACCGTAGTTAAAAATGAAAATGATGAATTAATCCCCACTAGAACCGTAACCGGATATAGGATGTGTGTCGATTATAGAAAACTTAATAAAGCAACTAAAAAAGACCATTTCCCTATTCCATTCGTGGATCAAATGTTGGAAAGACTTTCCGGGCACGAGTACTTTTGTTTCCTCGACGGGTATAGTGGATTTTTCCAAATACCTATCCACCCCGAGGATCAAGAGAAGACCACGTTCACATGTCCATATGGAACGTTCGCGTATAGAAGAATGCCTTTCGGGTTATGCAACGCTCCGGGAACTTTTCAACGGTGTATGATGTCCATTTTCTCCGAGTACCTCGAGAAGACTATGGAAGTTTTATGGATGATTTTTCAGTTTACGGGACTCGTTTGACGATTGTTTATCGAATCTATCAAAGTTCTAGCTCGATGCATTGAGATGGACCTAGTTTCTAAACTGGGAGAAATGTCATTTTATGGTTCAAGAAGGAATAGTGCTCGGACATCTAGTTTCAAAACGAGGAATAGAAGTCGACAAAGCCAAGATCGAGGTGATCGAGAAGCTACCACCGCCTAAGGATGTACGAGGTATTAGAAGCTTTCTCGGACACGCCGGATTCTACAGAAGATTTATCAAAGACTTCTCGAAGATAGCAAAACCACTCACAAACCTTCTCGCTAACGATGTTAAGTTCGTGTTCGATGATAAATGTCATGAAGCGTTCGAGACGTTAAAGAAGTTACTCACAACCGCCCCGATCGTTCGAGCACCAAATTGGGATTTACCGTTCGAACTAATGTGCGATGCAAGCGACGGAGCGATTGGAGCATGCCTCGGACAGAGAGTTGATAAACGTCTTCATGTCATTCAATACACGAGCAAGGCACTCGATGCAACTCAAGAAAACTACACCACAACCGAGAAGGAGATGTTAGCGGTAGTTTACGCATTCGAAAAATTCAGACAATACCTCGTTGGATCAAAGACCATTGTTTACTCGGATCACGCAGCACTCAAATACTTGATGAACA
The DNA here is from genome assembly GCA_006409495.1 of Sedum album. NCBI lineage: Eukaryota > Viridiplantae > Streptophyta > Magnoliopsida > Saxifragales > Crassulaceae > Sedum > Sedum album. The sequence continues at coordinate 46,551 of QZGG01001696.1, forward strand.
AAAAGGACGCAAAACCAAGACTTATTAGATGGATCCTTTTATTGCAAGAGTTCGACATAGAGATCAGAGACAAGAAAGGAGTCGAGAACGTAGTAGCCGACCATTTATCTAGACTCGAGACTACCTTAGAGGATAAAGGAATGGAGACCCTATCAAGGATTCATTCTAGGAGAATACTTGCTCTCCATAGACTCAGCTCAAAACAAAGACCCTTGGTACGCAGATTTTGTGAACTATCTTGTTTGTGGAACGCTACCACCAAATCACGTATGCACAAAAGAAGAAATTTCTCCGAGACGCTACTCGATACTATTGGGACGAACCTTATCTTTATAAGTTAGGAGTCGATGGCATATATCGTACGTGTGTAGCAGAAAAAGATCAACATAGAATCTTACGCGAATGTCATTCTTCATTCTCGGGAGGACACGGATCCACATCCAAAACAGCCGCTCGAGTATTGCAGTCAGGATTCTATTGGCCAACTATTTTTAAAGATGCTCATAAGTATGTTCAATCGTGCGACGCTTGCCAAAGATCGGGAAACATCTCGAGGAGAGATCAGATGCCTCAGAAGGGTATACTCGAAGTAGAAATTTTTGATGTATGGGGAATTGACTTCATGGGACCTTTTCCTTCATCTTACGGAAACAAGTACATTCTAGTAGCGGTTGACTATGTGTCTAAGTGGATAGAAGCCATAGCCACACCCACATGCGATGCCAAGTCCGTAAAGAAATTATTTAAGAAGATCATTTTCCCTAGATATGGTGTACCTCGAACTATCATTAGTGACAATGGAACGCACTTTAAGGAGAAACAACTCGAGAAGATGCTTCGAAAACATGGAGTATATCACAAGATTTCGACACCTTACCATCCCCAAACCAGTGGTCAAGTAGAAGTTTCGAATAGAGAGATCAAAGCTATTTTAGAAAAGACTATTTCAGGTGCAAGGAAGGAATGGGCGTCGAAGCTAGATGACGCACTATGGGCTTATAGGACAGCCTACAAGACCCCTATTGGTATGTCTCCATACAAACTTATCTTCGGAAAAGCTTGTCACTTGCCGGTAGAGATCGAGTACAAAGCCATGTGGGCTATCAAGAAGATGAATTTCGATACTAGAGCTGCAGGGAACACCGTATTCTTCAATTACATGAACTCGAGGAGATACGCTTAAACGCATATGAAAGCGCGAAAGTCTACAAAGAGAAAACAAAAAGTGGCACGATAAGAAAATCATTGAGAAGAGATTCAAAGTAGGAGACGAAGTGCTACTCTACAACACTAGGTTGAGATTATTTCCGGGAAAATTACGTTCCAAGTGGTCCGGACCATTCAAGATATCTAAAGTTTTTGACGATGGACACGTGGAATTATTAAACAAGGAAGGAAACACATTTAAGGTCAACGGACATAGACTGAAAATTTATCATGCTGGAGACCAATGCTATCTAGTAGAGCAACTCGATCTCTATGAGGTCGGATAACTAAGAAGTGGAGCATATCCTCTCGAGAAGGGATCCTAGCAAAGGACTTCTCGAGTGTGTTTCTTTATATGAAGACACGGCTACGTCCTTGCCAGGACGTTAATCTAGGCCAGTAAGTATTTATTTTTCCGCATTTATTTTTCCGCACTTTATTGTTTTCTAGATTAGGAAAAATGCAAGTGTGGGGTAGAATATTATTTGGGAAAATTCCGGGGATAAATTCTTTCACTCGATCGAGTAAACCACCAACTCGACCGAGTCACGTCACCCAAATTAATATAGATTAAACAATTTAAATGAATTCCTATTTCATTCGATCGAGTAAGATTCTTACTCGACCGAATTGAGTCAACCAAAAATTTACTTAAATCATTTAAATGATTTAATCCCCCCTCATTCGATCGAGTAGAAATCTTACTCGACCGAATTCACCACCCAAAAACAAAAAAAAAATAAAATACAAAAATCAAAATTTTTAAAGAATCCAACCGTTGGACAACTCTACCAATTAAATTTGGTCATATAGGAAATTGTTCTAATTTAATTAGACCAATTTAATTGGGCCCATTGGAAATTGGTCCAATTTAGAAAACCCTAAACATCACTCGACCACCTTCACTCCACCTACTCGACCGCTTCACATCACTCTCAAAACCTAAATCCCTAAGCCACCGATTCACTCGACCGACCACCAATCTCAATTCAACTCAACAATGTCGAGCGGCCAAGGATCTAGCATGGGAAGAACAAAGACCCTGCAAGGAGATGGACGGTTTTCAACCCGGGAACTTAGCTTTAGGAAACCATTTCAAGAACAGGCTTACTCAACTTTTTGGCTCGACAAGAAGGAAGTGGTAAGTTCCGTTGCACCTCACAAACCTACTATGGAATTTATGAGATTGTTGACAATATATTTATCAATGCCGGTTTGATCGAGTGGGAGTATTTGATGGGGAAGCCGACATATCACAACCTTGTGGTCGAGTTCTTCTCAAGTTTTGAACCGTTTTATAATGAGAATGAATGTGTGTCGTGGGAGTTTGAGATTAATGGAAAAGAATTCAAGGAGGAGAAGGAGTATATGGATGGAGAATGGTTCTCTCCGGGAGGTGTTATACCATTTTGTACGGATGAGATGAGTTGGAAGTATGGAGGAAGCTAACCGGTATGCGCGAGTATGACCCTAATTGCTCACCCAAGTGCCTAACGGATGGAGTATGGAAATACATCCATCGGATTATTTCTACAAACATCAACACTCGTGTTGACCAAGGTGCTCGAGTATCTCGGGAAGACTTGGATTTGATGTACTTCATGGAGCGAGGAGACTCCATTGATTGGTTTTATGTCTTCACCGAGCGTTTAAGAAGATGATCAACCCTAAGGAAAAGAGCAAGGCACTCGGCTGCTCATCTTTCATCACTTGCCTCGCGGAACGCTCATATTTTGTTTAAAAGGCAAAGGAGATTTTAGACCACTCGACACCACCCGTTTGGTCACTATGACGTTGATGGATAGGAGGAGCAAGAGTGGGTTGTCAAAGGAAATGCCAAGCGTGCTGACCGGAAAGGAAAGAAAAAGATGAATGAAGGAACTAGCTTCGAGTGGGAAGAGTGCTAGGAAAGCCTCTTTTGTTGTTTATTTGTGTTGTTTTTAGAACTTTTTGGACGTACCGTTTGCGGTACTTTGTTGTTGGTAACTTGAACTTGTGCGTACTTGTTTCTATTGTATTTACCCTTATGATCGCCAAGTTTTAAAGCACAAAGTGAAGCAAAAGGACATTGCTTCACTCGACCGAATCTATGGATCATTCGGTCGAGTAACCACAACACTTAAACAACTCGACCCAAATTAGAAAAATCAGATTTTTAACCAAAGCCCACTCGAGCACCTAGCCCAATTCTTTCCTAAACAAAAATATCTCGAGTAACCCTAATAAATATTCATAACTTCCATATATTAAATCTTGATTAAATCTTTGATTAAATCTTTGATTTAATATTCAATTATTAGAAACCTTTGATATACAAATATTTATCACACTTTATTAGGTAAGTTACTACTCGAGTAACCTTAGAGCTTCCCATTAAACTTATATATAAACCGATCGAGTAGCATGGATACTCACCATACTCGACCGAATCTACATACTCGAGCAACATGTCTCAATCCAACCTACTAGCCAAAAAGACCAATGCACCCTCCCAAAGAAGAACTCAAGTTGAGTTTGTTCACACCTATGACCCATCCTACCCACCAAATTTTGACAACATAGACCATGCACGAACCTATGAAAGATTAGCTGAAGATGCAAACCGACTCAAGCCTTTGGTGAGCTCGATAGCCCTTCATGACAAGACAATGCAAAGCCTTGGCATTAGTGCCAAAGTTTATGATATGTTTGGCCGAGCTTCACTCGATGTGGATGTTGTTTTCAACAAGCAATGCTATAAGGAACTTGTCTATGAGTTCATTGCTTCGTTTGAACCTGTGGAAGGAGAAGGTTTTGCATATGATTATGAAGGATGGAAATTCAGAATTCAAGATTTGGATTTTTATTGGACTCGACAAGAAGCATATAGACATCTTGGATTTCCTGAAGGAGGACTTTGTCACTTGGCTACGGAACAACAAAGAATTCAGATTTGGAAAGACATTAGCCGCCAAGACTTCATTGGAGACTACCCTTCACCATCCTCTATTAAGAATCCCGTTTGGAAGTACGTGCATCGTTTGATTGCTACGAATATTAATTGCCAACCCGAAACTGTTGATGTAGTTACCCGAGAGGACTTGAACATATGTGGGCACTCGACCAAGATGAACAATCAATTGGTTTGATGTGTTCACAACATGTTCAAGGGTATGCAGCAGGCATACTACTCTTCACAGTACGTGGGTTGTACTTCATTGATCACTAGCATAGCCATCGGTTGCCAATTTATTCTACCCGAGAGATACACAGAATTTCGAGAATTAGACTTTAACTTGTTAAGGAAATTAGCATTCCTAGCCAAACAACCCGCTAGTTGGAATTTGCCTATAAGGAAGTAACTGAGGAAGAAGACCCCTCCGAGAACGCGCGCTCGGTTGGAACTTCAATGATACAAGCAAAGGCAAGGGTAAGGAAAAAGCTACCTCGAGCAAAACAGTCCAAGAAGCCTAAGAAAAATAATTCGGGTATTGAGTGGTATGAGGTTCGTAGGGTGACTATCAAAGAATTTCGCAAGCCTAGTGGAGAACCAATAGAGATCGAGTCTGATGAGTGATTAAACCTTATTTTCTTATTTCTTCTACAAATAATATGTCTTTGTTTGGAAAACAAAGTTAGAAATTCAATAAAGAAGAAATTTATATCTTACCAAATTTTAGGGTTACAAAAATAAAATTCAGAATTAAAACACCTTGAAAAAAAATAAAACTCAATTAAATTCTGAATTTTGGCCGAGCCCACTCGACCAACTAAGAATGTCACTCGATCGAGTGAACCACTTAAACCGAAATCAAACTCTTCATGATCGAGTCATCTGGTTCACTCGACCGAATAACCTATTGGGCCATATCACTTAAACATTAAAAAACCTAGCCCAACTACACAAAACAAACCCTAACTCGACCGATTCAAACACTTAGCCGTTTTCACTCAACCAAAATCTCACCTTTCCCAAATCCTACACAAATTAGAACACCAATGGAAAACCAAGAGCGGAGCAAAGTAGTTTTCAAGAGAAGAAAGTTGTCTAAACAAAGTATTGAAGTCACTCGACCGGAAGAGAACCCTCACCCGGCCGACTCGAGCACAACTCGACCTATTGATGGTAACAACCCTCTTTAGTTGAATCTACTCCCTATCCGTTCAATGCACAAATTAGACTAGATTCGGAGATGAAAGTAAGGGAAAAGAAGCTTAGGAATTTCAAAGTTCTTACTCCTTTATTTCCGGACATTGAATTTCTAGACAAAGTGGTGTTGATTTTTGATAAGATTGAGCCGAGGTTTAAGAACCATGGATTAGGATTTGTGTTTGGTGATGATCCGGGTGTTATGAAAAGGTAGTGCGCGAGTTTATTTATTCACTTAAGACCAAATGGAAAGTGGTCGAGTTAAGAGGACACAAGATAGAAGTTGTGAAAGAATGGAAATTTCGTTTGGGAAACAAGGACTTTGTTCTCTCTAGTGATGATTTAAGAATTGCATTTGGTTTGGAGCATTGCGAACCATGTTTACCGATCACTAAGAATATGAGGAACATAGTTTGGAGAGAAATCACAAATGGTAATATGGATTATAAGTCGGGTAGCACGGCTACAAAGATTAAAAGTTCGGAATGGAAGTTTATACATCGTCTTATAGCTACTTGCCTTACCTTCGTAGTGATAAGGGAAGATTCGTGAACAAGGATGATTTGGATATAATATGTTGTATGCACGAGGATCTTCCGTTCGATGTGCTCACTTGCATCACTCGAACACTTGAAGAATGTCTCTTGAAGTCATTCAAAGGATTATATTGGTGGAGGACATTTTGTTACCATGCTAGCTAAGCATGTAGGATTTTCACTCGACCCGAGAAAGGCATTGCCGAAACAAGTACTAGGAGAGGTCGAGCTACTAAGTCGTGGACTTGTTAAGAAGATAAAACTCAGCGGAGGAGATATTATTGTCTTACCCGAAGACGAGGAAAAGATGATATTCATCACGACTCACCACCACCCGAGACCAATTCCCTTGATGAGCTTTTAAAATTCTAGAAATATGATTGCATGGCAAAGGGACATCACTAGTTGGTATACCGACATGGCTATTTGGCAAGGAGAAATGATGAAGACATTGTTCACTCACACCTCGTGTGAAGGATACCGATCACCACCTAGACCACATTGCATCACTCGACCGAAGAAAACGCTCAAGAAGATGAAGAATTCGTAGATGCAGAAGATAACGTAGGTGACAACGAATAGGTCTGATAATGAACAACTTCCGAATCCTTAGAAACACCCGATATCTCCCAAACAAACAATCAAAACAACCATAAAAACAACTTTCACAACTAGAAAACAATTGATCGAGTACTTGACATTTGCACTTGTTTGAACATTTTAACTTAATTATCTATCATGTTTTGCTTTGTTTGTTATATAATGACAAATCTTTGTTAGCATTGCAAGAATGATAGATGTGCAGCGCATTGGAAAGTCAAGATACGAAGAAAATGTCAAGAACGAAATACTCGACAACCAGCTAAGTATCTCTACACCTTAATCTTAATTTATTGCTTAGGGACTAAGCAAATTTTTAAGTGTGGGGTGGGGAGTAGTATGCATACAAATTTTCATGATATATACATTGCATACTTTTAAAATTTGCATACATCCTACTATTTAAATGAAAACACGTTGAAAAATGTCAATTAAACATGCTAAACAAGATCGAGCACTTAGATTAAAAATGTTTGCTGAGAAACTCATGAATTGAAATTTTTTGAATTGAACGACATTCATGATAGAAAATTTATTTCTTGTGACTAACATAAGAGCTTGCCTATTTGATTTTTCTTAGAAATTTTTGACATGACACCTTGAGAAAAGCAAAGTTTTATCCAATTTCATAGAGGAAATTTTTGAACGAAACATGGATAATATTTCATAAAGCTATTGTATTGCCTTTAGGTGACTTAAGCATATCTCGTAATATATGGTGCATTTGTTGTAACACTCGAGTTAATATTTTGGCATCTAGTCAAGTCTTAAGTGTGGGGTTATCCGATAAAGTCGAGCATTTGCCGAGGGTTAGGAAAGAAAATAAAATTTATTTCCCCCTTGAAAGTATCTGCTTTGACAAACAAAAAAATGCATTTGCCGAGGGTTAGGAAAGAAAATAAAATTTATTTCCCCCTTGAAAGTATTTGCTTTGATAAAAAAAAAAAGATAAAAAAAATAGAAAAGAAAATATATTGTTTCCCCACTTAAGTCCTTGCTTTTGCCTAAATAATGTTGCGACTCGAGTGAAGCTGTCGAGTGATAACCATGGAGAATTGCTTAGGGACGATCCTTGTACTTATGTACGTAGGCATGACATGCTTTTGAGAGAAAAATTCATGAAATATGTGGTAATCATCCGGAATTCCTCTACTCTTATGGATTACGACGTGTAGTCTAATTCTTGGGCAAGAATTCTTGACCTTGACCTTATGGACTAGCCCTTGCTAGCATAGGTGATTGGTTCGGTGAAACTCCTCTTGAAAATTGTGTTTTACTTTGTGATTTTCGGTGTAAGTTGGGAATGGAGAGAAAGGACAAATCAAGGTTAGTTTCTTATTGCTCGAGTTACTTTGAAATTTATGACTATCGTGATTTGAAGTGATTTTCAATGATTTCTCATGCATGAATGATCAGCTATACTTTGAAGTGTTTATGATTAAAGAATAATGCAAAAGAATGTTTGTTGAATTGACTAGCTATGTAAATGAATACGATGAATGGATGATGTGCAGGATTTGTGAGTATTCCGTTATCTGAAAACTCTCACGAGACTAAAACTCGTCCGCTAGGGCAGCCTAGAGGTTTAAAGGCTTAATGCATATGCTAAATGCATTCGTGATTTTCTACGACAGTGAACTAGGATTAGATTAACTTTAGAAATCTCAGGAGTAAGAAATAAGCTTAATACTTGTTCGGGACGAACAAGGATTAAGTGTGGGGTATTTTGATGAGTGTTAGAAATGTCTATTTTAAGCCCCTACTTTCATGCTTATTTCATATGATTATAACGTAAAATATATTACTTTTGATACTTTGATTGATGTTTCAGGTCAAAACACGGTTTACACCTTACGAAGGAGCATAAATGGAAATATGAGGAAAAGCACGTGAATTCGGCCTAAATCAGACATAATTTGGAGCATTTCTGCAATTCTTAGACCGAGTGCATTAAAGTACCTTACTCGAGCAAAACAGCCAAAGACCTATGTTACTCGACCGGAGTAAATACACTGCTCGAGCAAGTTGTCACGTGATCAAGACCCTTCGTGTGGATTATCTCATTAACTCGAGCCATTCAATACAAGATTTAATACAAGAAGATAAGGAAGACCTTACACTTTACTCGAAGATTAAATGAGAAGATAAGGAATAACTCTACATTTACTCGGCCAATTATGAAGGGAGTTAAAGCAAGACCTTTGAAGTCACTCGAGCCCTAATGAACTACACTATATAAGCACACAAGACATTTGAAGAAGGTTGGCTGCTGCTGCCCGAGCTACCTAAGGGGCTGAAATAATAATAAAGTGATTGAGTCTAGTCGAGTAAACTGAAGAAGAAGAAGAAGAAGATACCGCGAGAGGTTCGGAGGAATTATAGAAGTTTTGTACTCGAGATACGAGGACTCAATCACTGAGAATTTCTAACTTTACTCTTGTTATTTACAATCGTTTTACTTTACAATCGTTTGAACATGTTTGCATTATCACTCGAGATGAGTGAGTAGTTTTCTTTTATGATGAGGATTTGATGAATCTCTAATGCTTATGAATAACTTGAACATGATTATTTAATTTATATGAATCAATCATATGACAAGCGTGTGTTGAATCATACCCGAGTTTAATCTTCATAAAATAGGTGTCCTGACAAAACATCTAGAAGTGTAAGTCGGAGTAGTATATCTAGGGAAGGACCGGGAGGTGAACTTAGAATATTTTAGAATCAATACAACCATAGATCGAGTATATTAGCAATAGCGGGAGCAGCGAGTATATTTGGTGCATGAATGTATTAATTAAGCGTTTTTTAGACAAGACTAGTGAAATTCCAACATTCGGGAGTGAGGAAAACGCTAGTTGAGTAGTGTTTACGTGCGAATTCCAACATTCGGGAGTGAGGATTTGTATGCTAATGCTACTCAGTCTAAATTCTATATTAATAAATCCAACATTCGGGAGTGAGGATTTATATTATCATATAACTATACGTTCTATATTAAATTGTCATCAAGAAGGAAATTCATTCTATAATATAAATCCAACATTCGGGAGTGA
>QZGG01001697.1:0-43313 GCA_006409495.1 Sedum album
TCCATCTAATGCTAACTAATTAACATGAACATATGAATAAGAGCATGTAGAATTGAATATAATTGCATAACAAAAGTAGAAATTCATCCATCACACAAGAACCGAGTTAGATCCACACGGGATCCGTAGGATCCCGGAATAAGACGACTACTCACTACTCATAGATGGTAATACAAGGTATATTCGAATGGAAATAAATTGAAACAAAGAACCGTCGTAGAACGAAGTGGATCGATGCTTGTCTTCTTCTCGAGTAGCCGTCACTCCAATTTCTCCAACAAAAAGCCAACCCTTGCTCGGTGTCACTTGTGATCCTTTTATAGTGAAGAGCAATCCAAGGGGTCGAGTAGAATGAAAGGTCTTCCTTATCCTCTCGTCATAAATGGTCGAGTAGATGGAGAGTCTTGCTTATCCACTTGTATTAAATCACTCGAGTGGAATGAAAGGTCTAGCTTATCCACTCATCTTAAATGGTATTAAATGGTCGAGTAATGGAGAGAATCCATACGAAAAGTCTTGATCACGTGATGATTTGCTCGAGCAGTGTGTTTACACGGTCGAGTAACATGAGTCTTTGCTTATTTCAGCTCGAGTCAAGTACTTCAGTACACTCGGTCAAAGAATTGCAGAAATGCTTCTTCGTAAGGCTGAAATCGTGTTTTAGACCTGAAACATCAATCCGAGTATCAAAAGTAATATATTTAACGTTCTAATTATAGGAAATAAGCATGAAAGTAGGGGCTTAAAATAGACATTTCTAACACTTATCATCCATCAGACGTCTACAGTTGCTTCCTACATAACTGAGTTTGAATCTTTGTCGACTCAAACTCTGGGATTAACTTCTGTTAATCTCCTCAATTGTTTCTTGGCCGGTTTAAAGGATGACATTCATCGCGAGTTGGTGCTATTACGTCCGCAAAACTTGCAGATTGCAATGGGTATGGCTCGACTAGCTGAACTAAAGCTCTATCATGGACGTGTTTTACCGTTGCATTCTTCGTATTCTCGACCAACGAATACACAACCGACACCATCTAGGCCACCCTTACAGGCTGGACAACAACCCGGCTCATCGATACCTTTTAAGAAACTTACGTCCTCTGAGATGGCAGCATACAAAGAACAAGGCTTATGTTTTAATTGTGATGAACGATTCCGACCGGGCCATATCTGTAAACTAAAGTTTCAATGTTATGTCCTTGATGACGAATTGGAAGATGTTAGTCCATCTGAAGAAGAGGCCCTGACTCAACTACAGGAGGAAACAAGGGACATACAACCTAATATTTCCCTCCATGCATTGCAAGGAGATTTAATGCCATGCACTCTTCGTTTTCATGGTCTTCTCGGCGATCGTCAGGTATTAATCTTAGTTGATTCTGGTTCGACACATAATTTTTTACAGTCTCGTATTGCTAAACATGCAGGATTTCCCATTGAATACACTCGTAGTTTGTCCGTCACAGTAGGAAATGGGCACCAACTTTGTTGTGAGGGTATTTGTCGAAATGTGCCGATATTGGTAGATTCACACACTTTTCACATGGATTTTCATGTCTTGCCAATTTACGGAGCTGATGCAGTCCTTGGCGCTCAATGGTTGGCCAGTTTAGGACGAACATTATTTGATTTTACCAATCTTTGGATGAGTTTTGATCATGGTGGTATTACAGTGACCCTACAAGGTTTACCTAGAAAAAGTCAAATTGCAGAGTTGTCATTGAGCCAACTTAGACGTGCTACTCAATCGGATTCAGTTGCTTCAATGTTCCAGTTAACTATGTGTGATATGTCAGTGTTGCAGACGAATTTACCAACCATTCCAGATAGTTGGGATTCACAACAACAGACAGCTTTACACACTCTGCTGGATCGCTATCATAGTGTTTTTGTTCCACCAAAAGGTTTACCACCTGTCCGTCCTTGGAGATCATAGAATTCCCTTAACTGCGGGAGCAACATCAGTGAATGTAAGACCCTACAGATATCCGAGATTTCAAAAGCTTGAGATGGAAAACATGATTAAAGACATGCTAGCAGAAGGCATTATTCAACCGAGTGTGAGTCCTTTATCTTCCCCGGTATTACTTGTTAAGAAAAAAGATGGGACATGGAGATTTTGTATAGACTTTCGGGCATTGAATGCGATAACTATTAGGGATCGATTTCCAATTCCCACAGTCGATGAATTGTTTGACGAGTTGTATGGTGCCCGGGTATTTTCAAAACTTGATCTACGTTCCGGATATCATCAAATTCGTATGCATGAAAGTGATATTCACAAGACGACGTTTCGTACTCACGAGGGTCACTACGAATTTTTGGTGATGCCTTTTGGTCTCACTAATGCGCCATCTACTTTCCAAGCTGCCACGACAGAAATGCTTTGCCCTATGTTACGAAGATTTGTTCTTGTTTTTATGGATGACATTCTCGTCTATAGTCCAACCTTAGACACACATATAACCCATCTGGAAGCTGTATTTCAAGCTCTAGCTAGCAATGCCTTCGTAGCAAAGTCTTCAAAATGTGATATAGCCACAACTCGAATTCACTATCTGGGTCATATAATTGGACAAGGTGGTATTGAGGCAGATCCTGATAAAATACAAGCCATTCTCCATAGGATTCCTCCTGCCAATTTAAAACAACTTCGAAGTTTCTTGGGTCTTGCCGGGTATTATCGTCACTTTGTTCGTAATTATGCTCTTCTAGCTGCTCCGTTAACAAAGCTACTACGCAAGGATTCATTCATCTGGGATTCAACAGCAACTAAAGCTTTTTGTGCTTTAAAAATGGCGTTAACGACCCCTCCAACCTTAGCTTTACCTGACTTCAAAAACCCTTCACTATCCAAACTGATGCCTCAGTTACGGGAATGGGAGTTGTTTTATCACAAACTGGCAGGCCACTTGCTTATTATAGCAAGCAATTCAATCTCACTCTTCAGAGAAGTTCTGCTTATAATAGAGAATTGGCTGCAATTGTTATGGCGACCCATAAGTGGCGTCAATACCTACTGGTAGGGGTGCAAATGAGCCGAGTCGAGCCGGGTATCAGGTAGTTCGAGCTCGACTCGTACAAGATTATCTATGCTCGAACTCGGCTCGAGCTCGTTCGAGCTTTACTAAAATGAGCTCGAGCTCGACTCGACAAAATACCGAGATACTCAAGCTCGACTCGAGCTCGTTAAAAGCTCGATTTCTCATAAATTTTTAGAGTACTCGAACTCGACTCAGGCACAAGCTCGATTAGAGCTCGTCACAAACACAACCTCGATTAGCGCTCATCACAAACACAAGCTCGTCTCGAGCTCGATCAAAGCTCGATTTTCTCAAAAATTTTAAAGTACCCGAGCTTAATTAAAGCTCAATTTCTCGAGCTCAAATCAAGCATAAGGTATTATACATCTCAACCAAATGGCCAAGAGATGAATGAATTATTTGGTTAGGAAGGGTTGATTTTTATACACGTTCTCTACTCATATGTTTTAGTATGCAGCGATGTGGGATAAATTAAATTTAATCATTAAGGGTCCGCGGAAAAAATCATTAAGGGGTCCGCGGATATCTAAATTAATTTACAAATACACCACAAATGTTAGGGTTTTAAAATTTGGTTATTATGTTAATCATGTAGTATTTTTTAATTTAGTTTTAAATCAAAATTTTACATTATATGTTTTGAATTTGAATTTTGGTCGAGTATTAATCGAGTATTAATCGAGCTTCAATCGAGTTGTTCACGAGCTTATTCGAGCCGAGCACCAATGTGTTCATGTTCGTCTCGTTTAATAAACGAGCATCAAATTTTGTTCAAGCTTGACTCGTTTATAAATGAACGAGCTTTGACCGAGCTTTGACCGAGCCGGCTCGCGAGTAGCTCACGAACGCTCGGCTCGTTTGCACCCCTACCTACTGGGCACTCGATTTTTCATCCAAACTGATCACCAACCGTTGCGTGTCATTCTAACTCAGTCAGTGCACACTTCGTAACAACAACGCTGGATCAGTAAACTTATGGGCTATGATTTTGAGATTACTTATCGTCCAGGTCGCGAGAATGGCCCTGCGGATGCTTTGTCTCGACAAGATGAAGGAAGTTGTCTTGTTTTGCAAGCTATGTCTCGACCTATTTTTGGTTTGCTCAGGGCCTTGCGCCGTTTATATGAGGAAGATCCAATCACCAAATCTTTGTTTGATGGCATTCAACAAACTCCTGAAAGTTTTGATGGTTATCAAGTTAAAGATGGGCTTGTCGTTTTTAAAGGTAAATTATGGGTGCCGGATAACATTGCACTGCGCGATCTGATTTTGCACGAATATCATGATTCTCCGTTGGGTGGACATGCAGGCATTCGTCGAATAATAGCACGTATATCAGCTTGTTTTCATTGGCCTGGTCTTCGCCAAGCTGTCATCCTTTATGTTAATCGATGCATCACTTATCAGCAAGCTAAGCCTTTACTCTCTGCTTCTCCGGGTCTTTTACAGCCACTTCCAACTCCATCTGCAATTTGGGAGGATCTTTCCATGGATTTCATCACCCATTTACCTATTTCCGACGGAAAAACAGTGGTTCTCGTGGTAGTTGATCGTTTAACAAAATATGCACATTTTTGTGCTATGTCTAGTGGCTTTACATCAGCATCGGTTGCTGCTATATTTGCTAAAGAGATTTGTCGTCTTCATGGGATTCCAAAGAGTATAGTGTCAGATAGAGACAACACCTTTTTGAGCAGTTTTTGGACTGAACTTTTTCGTTTACAAGGGACAGTCCTTGCACACAGCAGTTCGTACCATCCGCAGTCCGACGGACAAACTGAGGTTATAAACAGAATACTGGAGGATTATCTACGATGTTACGTGGCAACGAATCAAACAAAATGGGCAACTTTGTTACCCTGGGCTGAATATCATTATAATACTGCTCTGCATTCAGCAATAGGCATGTCACCTTTCAAAGCTGTATATGGTCGTGAACCTCCTTAACTCCTTGATTATGAACCTGGATCAACTTCTATAGCTGCTGTGGATGACTTGCTTTCAACAAGAGCTCAATTATTAAGTCAACTTCACAACAACTTGGCAAGAGCTCAAAATAGAATGCGCCAGCAAGCAAATAAACATCGTTCAGATGTGACGTTTGCAGTTGGTGATTGGGTTTTTGTTCGACTTCAGCCGTACCATCAAACATCGTTACGACCAAATCGCTCTCAGAAACTAGCTATGCGATATTATGGACCTTTCCAAATCACAGAACGCATTGGTCACGTGGCTTACCGTCTCGTACTTCCTCCTCAAGGCAAAGTGCATAATGTATTTCACGTATCAACCTTGAAGCGCTGCAGCCTGCAGAGCTAATCCTCCTTTTCCACAAGTTAACTGGCCAGATTGTTTTGTAGGTTCTCAACCGGTTCTTCAACCAGCAACTGTCATGGATCTCGATTGCTTAACAAAAAAGGAACTGAAGTGCCACAGATTTTAGTACAATGGTCTGATACTTCACTTGCTGAGGCTACATGAGAGGATGTGACTCAGTTTCGCAAGGATTTTTCCGCAGTTTGCCCTCGAGGACGAGGTCTCTCCGCATGGGGGGAGCAATGTGGCACCTGATGTGGCACGCAAAGGGCAGCGCCGAAAAATACCATCATGCTGGTACCCACCTGACATGTTTGTTACAAATGACAGCAAGAAAAAAGGCAAGGACACAGAAGAAAACGGCAGAGCAGCAGAGAATATTAAGAAGAAAGGCAACACAAAGGACAACAACGTGGCACAAGAGGATTAGTCTACTATAATGAGAATTGTAGTGCGTGAATTGTGATGTATGAGACACTCAATTATATAACTCATGGAACAACAACAATGAAAAGCAGAAAAAGTTTACCCACTGCCTCTCTCATTCTTCTTCCTCTCAACTCTCTCCTCTGCCCTCTCAATCTGCCTCTCCCCTTCTACACTTCATTCTTATCAAAATCATGACACGTGACTTGTGTTGTTATGGCTGGCATAAAAAAATTAACTTCTCGACTCCAAATATCCATAAATGAACATAAATATGTTCTGATACCAATTCGTAATACAAGATCAAATTCTTAGTAGTAAGTTTATGACCTAAGCTTAACTTTAGTTTCAAAGCTAGGTCTGCAATTCTCTTACGCACACATCAAAATACTAAATTTGTAAAGCTAACACTAAATGCGAACAAAAACTTTACAAAGAAATTGGTGAATCAACAGAAGAAACTCTTAAATATTTTAGAGAAAATTAATCCAATTACTATAGCAGTACGAATGTACTCAAATAAAAACTAAATGAGTAAAGAGTCATTGAAGATTTAAATTGCTGGAATCCCTCTTAAATTTGAGCATCTTTCCAACGATGTCACATGATGGTTGAACGGCACAAAATACTTCTTGAATAATTTTAATTCGGACAGCTAATGCTTCAGTGAATAGTCTTAAACGACATAAGTATCATTTTGTTGGAGCATATGAGATTGTGGGGAATCAAAAGGATAAGCTGCTTCAATGCGAATTGAACCTTAATCCAAATCCGGTAAGAATTTTAATTGGTACAAAACGCAGCATTTCACCAAACTTCAAACTTCATCTATGCTCTCCTCTCGTAGCAAAAGCTAAGGGAAAGCAAACAGTAAATTATCGTTTTACTAAATGTAATTTTTTTATTCGTTAATCGTTACTGTAAAAATTTCGATAAAACGATAAATCGGAAAATTCAAACGATTTTTTTCATTTTACCAAATATTTAACGAAGTATATTAAAAATAATTTGACGTCAACCCAATACTACATCGTTTTCGTCTAACTTGGCGTCTTGATCCAACTCATAATACTATTGTACATGTCCAATATGCGTTAACGTATGGATGTAATTTATTTCATAATTTGCAATTGATGTATTTTTAGTTTAAAATAAAATAAAATATTTTTGTACTTTGCAGTAACAAATACTATTTTTTATATTAATCGAAGAAAACCACTGTCTTAATATCACACTTTGAGAAAACTACTATTTAATCATTAATTACGAAACGATTCTATTATAATAGCTCAATTATCAAAAAATCACAACTGTCACTATTCCGTTAAAACCACATTTATAAGTGTGTCCGCGTGGTTACTAAATATTATTTAATTAATTATTTTAAGTGAGGTTAAATGCGAAAACCACCTATTGCTACTAAAACGTAAGAGAGCTTTTCAAAAAAATGTGGGTTTACTGCTAACCAGATTTCACATGCTATATGCGCGGCAATGCAATTCTCCAGAGAGCGGCTACTATCCGTTTAATAGATAACTACTGTATAACTAACTGATAAATATTTATATGTTACATGATGCTTTGATTCAATTTCGATTACTGTCAATTCAGAAAAAATAGCTAGAAAATGTCAAGGTAAACTTAAGTATGAGAGGTTATTATCGTTGCACAATTGCTATCAGCAATCCAGTCCGAAATCACTGTATATACCAAACTTGCTCACATGACAATGCCACAAGATCAATATTAGTTACTTAATGAATCAACTAAACATACATATGGATTTATATGGTCAAAACAATCATTGATTCTTTTTTTTTGAATAAGGTGATTTTATTCAAAAGAGGATGAAAATATGAGAAACAAAACACACGGCCATCACAGCAACAACACCAGTCACAGCAAACAGACCACTCCCACCAAGGGAGGCAACACCAAAGGAAAACACGCAGACACACTCAAAGAGGGCAGCCAAGGCAGAAACAACAAGCTACCCTACAGACTAATCTGACAACACAAGACTCCCTTACTAAGTGTTCTCATTGATACGAAGAAGAACAGAAGACCAATTTATTTTGTCTCTCATTGTCTCCATCTTCAAGGAAAATAATTTGATAACCCTATTCAGAACATGCTCTTCATTCCCAGCCAACGCTTTAAACAACATCTCATTCCTGCACTTCCACACCTGGTATGTCCCTGCATTAATAATGAACATAGTTGCAAGTCTTTGAGCCTTGTTCCTCCATCTATGTCTGACTATCCGAGCCTTAACCTCCTCCCAGCCGCTAAAATGATCAACAATGCCAATTCTCGATAGGGACTTTTCTAATACCCTCATTTGAGGGCAATTCCAAAAAATTATGGTCCCCTGAGATCCCATCCTCCAAGCACCAACAACAACGGGCTATCTGACGCCTATTATCAACCCAATTCCTCAACGGCAGCCTATCCTTGCAAGCCAACCGAGTGCAAAAACTGTGTTTGGGGTGGGAAATGGGATTCTACACAGCTTTCGTCCAAAGTTGAACATCAGCTTGCACCACCAGACACTTGTAAGCACCCTTTGTTGTGAAGGCATCAGACTCTTTTTTCCAAACGATGTTCCTATCCCCCACAATATCGATACAATTGAGAGCATGACCCCTAAGTCTCAAGATTCTTTTCACCGGCCAAGAATAATGAGGCTTCTCTACTACACTCCAAAACTCTTCGACCGTGAAGCAATAGTTTTTCAGCCAATTCAGCCATATATTGTCCCTTCGCCAGCAGAAGTCCCATATCTGAGACAAGACCAGGGATCTACTGAAAAACCATCAGATCTTTAATACCTAGACCCCCTGATCTTTGCTCAAGCAAACCTCCTTCCAACCCACTAAGCTCCTTCTCGAGTGACTTTTACCTGCCCACAGAAAACTTCTACAAACCCCACAAATTTTCTTAACAACAGCTTTCGAAAATATCAAATTTCGCATCTAATAAGAGCTCACAACAGATAAGACATGTCTAACAAGAACTAATCTACCTGCATATGAGAGGCACCTAGCAGACCAAGAAAGGATCTTTCCCAACATCTTGTCAATCAAAGGCTTATATGCAGAGACAGATAAGGTCTTTGAATGCATGGGGACTCCTAAATAAGCAATAGGCAGCTTCCCCAAAGATAAGCCAACATCAGACGCAATCTCAACCTGGCTGCTTGATAAGTGTTCAAATATGCAAATATTTGTAAACTTCTTGCGCTTAATTCTTGTTTGTTCTCGATTATTTTGTGAAAGAATTGATACTTCTTATTCTTATTTTAGGATATATTGAAGAAGTATAACCATGGAGCTCTCAAGTGAAAAGAGAGCAAAAATGGGGATTAAAGTGCAGAAGAAGAGCCAAAGAGGTCTGCTCTCCCGAGTAGAAATTTTGCTCCCCCGAGCAGAATTTCCCTCCTAGAAAGCAATCTGAATTTTCTAACTCTGAAATTCTGCTCTCCCGAGTAAACTTTGCTAGGCCGAGCAAGTTTTCAATTTTGATACACAAAAACTCAGTGGATTTTCCTCTCCCCGAGCAGAAATTTTGCTCTCCCGAGCAGAATTTCACCCTTAGGAAAAAATCTGAAATTTCTATCTCTGAGTTTTTACTCTCCTGGACAACCCAAAGACAGCAAGAATTCTGCTCTCTCGAGCAACTTTTCTGCTCTACCGAGCAAAACAAAAAACGCAGATTTTGCACTTCGCATAAATAGATTTCAAAGCCATTTTTGGAGAGATCCTTGGAAGTTCAAATACTCTAACATCTAAAGAAGTCCAAGAGATCAAAGAGGAGGAAAGCTTGAAGAATTGAAGATCATCAACATCTCCTAAGCTTTTCTATCTCTACTTTCATTGTCATGTTGTTCATTTCCATTTGAATACTTTGTGTACATTTGTAGTCATGTTAGAGTAGTTGTTCATGTGATTGGGGATCATATGGATCCCCTAGGATTTGGATGAGGTTTGTATACTCTTTCTATGCATTTGAATTACATTTTAGTTGAATCTTAATTGTTGTAGTTACTTGTTCATAATGATGCATGCCAAGTGTTTGACAAAATGCCTAAGTGTGTCAAAGTGAATTAACGTCCTATGATTTGATGACGATTGAAGCCTAGGATGTTAGTAACTATATCAATGTTGCTTTGAGAGTTAATTGTGCGCGAGAGCGACAATTCCTCTTAGTGATAGGCTAGGTTTGGTGTGAGTTTGAGTGCCTTTCCAATAGAGCGAGAGCTTGAGGTTGTGCACTTGAATTCCATGTGATTAAATAGAGCGAGAGCTTGAGAATTGAAACCTTTTAGCGCGTCATCTAATCTCCAAGGATGGAACGAGAGTTGAACTTGGAAGGATGACGCGTAGCCATAAGAATTCAAACTAGTTGTGATTTGTGCTAGTAAATTGAGTGTGTTAACTCTCCTATATCCTAGGGGTGAAGTAGAAGTCCTTGATCACTTTTCTTTCTTGTTATTAAAACCAATCAAACTTTATCTTACCAATCTCCCCAATCCTTTTATGTTAAGCAAACCTAGGTAATTCTTAATTAGTTAACTATCACCTCTTCTCTTGGGTTCGACTCGAGGTCACTCGATTTATAAATGTGTTTGATGCGTGACTAGGATAAGTGTTTCCCATAATACTACCCTAAATTACGCGCGTCACTGCTCATAGACAAACCACCAAAGAAGATATTAGATTTGTCATAATTGATAGCTAGGCCAGACCAGCTAGAGAAATCTTCAATGGCTCTCTTAATGCAGTTAACCGCCTTTTTAGATGCTTTAGAGAAGATCAGCAAGTCATCAGCGAACATCAAATGGGTGGGATTAACTTTGCTGCACTTTGGGTGGAATTGAAAATCCCTCTTCAACCTCATATCATTTAACCTTCTAGCTAGCACCTCCATAACAAGAGTAAAGAGGAAGGGCGATGGGGGATCACCCTGCCTCAGCCCCTTATTGCTCTCAAAGTAATCCACCAGGTTGCCATTGATCAGTAAGGAGAATCCAGCAGAAGTGATGCAAGCCATAATCCACTTTACAAACACCGCAGGAAAGCCAAACAGCTCAAGAACTCTTCTAAGGAAGCTCCAACTAACCGAATCATAGGCCTTTCGGATATCAATCTTAATCATACATCTCTTACTAATAGACTTTCGACTGTACCCCGCAGCAATCTCCTGGGCAAGACTAATGTTGTGAGAGATATCCCTTTTCGAAATAAAGGCATATCGAGAAGGACCAATAAGCTTAGGAAGAACCTCCCTTAAACGCTTGACAATAATCGAGGATATGATCTTGTACAAAACGTTGCAGCAACTAATAGGCCTGTAATCCTTCGGCTCTGCAGCTTGCCGAGTCTTTGGGATTAAAGCCAAATAGGTAGAGTTAACACCAAATGGCATAATTCCATCTTTGAAAAACTGAGAAATGGCATTAAGAAGATCATGGCTGCATGTGTTCCAAGCTGCTTTAAAGAATTCTCCACTGAATCCGTCAGGCCCAGCAGCCTTGTTATTGGGAAGGTCCTTGATAACTTGACAAACTTCATTGAATGAGACATCCTTCACCAATTCAATGCACTCGGCTTGCTGAAGCCTATAATAACCTTTAAAGAGCTGATCATCAACTGGCCTCCGGTGTTCATCCCTGCCATTAAGTAAGCCTTAAAAAAACCTCAGGAACTCAAGCTTGACTTCCTCCTCATCATAAGACACTCTACCCTGATCCATCATGATCGATCCAATTTTATTGGCGTTCCTTCGACCCTTAATAACATTATGAAAGTATTTTGTGTTCAGATCACACTCTTTGGCCCAGTTAATGCGCGCCCTTTGGCAGTTGAATAGGAATTGATATTTAAGCAACTTTCGAAGCTCATCAACTCTCACTGCTTCCTCCTCAATGAGCCCTCTATCCATAGGCCTATTATTTAGAGCCTCCTGAACTCTCATTAAATCCGACCGCCCTTGGTCCACACAGAAAGCTTTCATATCCACCTTGAGAGCTTGCTTTAGTTTTCTTAGATTACTTTGCAAATGAAACAGATTACGACATTTATTAACATTCTTTTATTTTTTGTTCCATTGTTTCATAAAACTTTTTTGTTTCCTCATTTAGTTGTAGTTCCATTGTAATGCATTGATATGTTATTATTTTATGTCTAATTTCATCTTTGAAACACCAAACTCGCAACTCACCTTTACGACCCGTAACTAAAACACTTTTGGTGTCTTCTCTCTAGCTTTTCAGCTGAGAGTATTTTTGGAAATTACGGTGGGTGCTGCTGCTTGCTGTCGCAGTCAAAATTCAGTAGATGTCCGCCTGCAGCCGATGTCCGCTTCCAGCAGCTGATCCTTGCAGCAGCTGTCTGCTTCCTTACAGCCTCCTTTCGGCACGCTTACACGTAGCAGACATCTTCCGTTCCAGCAGCTGCCTGCTTCCTTTCAGTCTCCTTTCAGCATGCTTACACGTAGCAGGTGTCTACTTCATCGGATCTCCCTTTCGTTTCACGTTTCTGACGACCAACTACCTGCATCTGTGTGCATCCACGAAGCCGTTTGCTTCTTCAATTTGTTTCTTTTTAAATTTTTAAGTTGCAATCTCCAAGTTTCACGTCTCTTTTAGTTTACTTTATTATCAATTTTTTCCGGACGTACGTAGTACTGAGCAAGGCAAATGGCTCGGTTTAACATGTTTCCTTATTTTCGTATCATTTTGTTATTTCGAGTGAGGCTAAATTGTTTTTAGCTTTTAAAGTCCTCGTGTTGTACTCTCTGGGCTACAACCCGTTTCTATAAAAAAAACTTTCCTTCACAAATCACACCACACCGTTACAACATTTTTCACAAGTCACACTCCACATCAAACGCGTGTATCTACTCGCCAATTAACCCTTATCAAAAAGACTTAATACTCAAATCCAAATTACAAAACTTCAAACCCAACGACATCGAACACAGAGTACCAAATCTAACTTAATGAAATCGAACATAGCCGAAGGACGGTCCGGTCGTTCAACCTCTCGTCGAAGGAGCGCAACGCAATTCACAAACATGGTGTTGATTCACCAAATGCACACTGCAGAAATTCAAACTAAGTATCACACTTCCAATTCACTGCTGAAAACCTACACCTCAATACACCGCAAAAAATCTAAATCCTAAACACACTTCCAATTCACAATCCTAAATCGTGTCTAGTGAAAACCTAATCTGCAAACCCTAAATCGAGCACGCTACAACAGCTTCACTAACGCGGATGAAAACACATCGACGTACCTGTGTCGTCGCCGATACACCCCAGCTTCACAAATCACACCACGCCGATAAACACATCAGCGTGGTGTGATTTGTGAAAGAAAGTTTTTATGGGTGGGACTTAGAAAACGAGTATTTTATGGGTGGTTCTTATGAAATAACCCTTTTGATAATTCATTTGGTGAGTAGATACACGCGTTTGACGTGGAGTGTGACTTGTGAAAAATGTTGTAACGGCGTGGTGTGATTTGTGAAGGAAAGTTTTTATGGGTGGGATTTGGAAAACCGAGTATTTTATGGGTGGTTCTTATGAATTAACCCTACTTTATATGTTCAAATGTTGCTTTTTTATTAGGTTTTTTAGCGAAAACCACCATTCCAATACCACTATTTGAACAAAACCACCCCCTCAAAAAAATTTTTGACTTAACCACCCATGAATATCAAAACTATTTAATATCACTTTTTCAACAGGTCAACAGATAATTATGACCGTTGACTTCGGTTGACTTATAATGTCAATTTGAGTTTTTTGTATAAAACCATCCTTCCAATTACACAATTTAATCAAAACAACCCCTTCAAATTTTTTTCTTAACCACCTTCAAATATAAAAACTATTTAATATGGCTTTTTCAATAGGTTTATAAAAAAAAATTAATAAAAATCATAATTGGTAATTTACGGACTAATTATCGAATTAATTTCATTGACTTTGGTTGACATATCCACAAAATCAATTTCATTGACTTCGGTTGACTTACCATACGTATGACCTAATTATTTTAATTAATTTTGTTTACTCTAAAACCTAATTGGTAATTTACGGATTAATCAATGAAATTAATTGAAAATCCTAAACACAAAATTTGTCAAACTCCTCACTACCATATGTATCTCACATAAGCCCTTTACCACACCGATCTCGATCCTAGAATTTCATGAAATGCAATTAGGAATAAGAAGTTTGACGAATTTTATTTTTAGGATTTTCAATTAGTTTTATTGAGTAGTCCGTAAATTATCAATTAGATTTTAGAGTAAACAAAATTAATTAGAATAATTAGTTTGTAGATTTGGTAAGTCAACCGAAATCAATGAAATTATTTGGTAATTAGTACGTAAATTACCAATTATGATTTTTATTATAAATCAACTGAAGTCAACGATGTAAACCTATTGAAAACATCATATTAAATAGTTTGTGGATGGTTAAGTCAAATTTTTTTGGAAGGAGTGGTTTTAATTAAATTTTGGTATTGGAAGGGTGGTTTTAGCAAAAAAACTTTTTTTATTAATTTTTATTATAAGTCAACCGAAGTCAACGGTCATAATTACCTGTTGACCTGTTGAAAAAGTCATATTAAATAGTTTTGATATTCATGGGTGATTAAGTCAAAAAAATTTGAGGGGTAGTTTTGTTCAAATAGTGGTATTGGAAGGGTGGTTTTCGCTAAAAAACCCTTTTTATTAACAAAGTTGTTACAATATCATTATTTCTTGGTTAATTTTTAAAATTGATTTTTTTGTAAAACGAGATAACGTAATAGTGATTTTTTTATAATAACCTCTTTTATTTACATATTGAAATAACTTATGCACGCGTGGAAGGATCGTGTGGTCCGAACTATCTAACAAAGTTCTGATAATAAAACTATTATAATAGACTCATTTAATAATTAATTATTAAAATAATAATTTTCTTTGTATTAAACTAATGATGCAAATGGCCCTTAACAGTATCGTATTATAATTTGATGTAAATTCGGCTATTCTACTAGTTTTACCCAAGAAAAACAAGTTAAAATAAATTCAATTCTGACTTCTGAGAATCTAGCATTATAATCCATACCATAAGAAATCAGATTATGAACAGAAAAATGTTATCATATGATTTGGAAATTTTGCCAAACAGTTTCTCTTTTTCTGGCATGCGCACAGACACCCAGAACATATTAAAAAATAGTTAAGAACAAAAAGGCTAATTTAACTACCATAGACCATATGGAGCACATGTACTCTTTTTCATTGTTTCCAAGCAGTAACAACAATTTAAACAAACCATAGTGTTTCCCTCAATGAACCCAGAACTCAGTGTTGCATTTTTGTGATCTGCACAAAAGAGCAAATGAAGTTTATTCACAAGTCACAGAAAGTAGGGAAAGCACAATAACATGCATACCTCATCTGGAAGATAGCCTACAGTGAGAGTATCTGAGATTTGTGATCAATTCCGTTAAAGATGAAAGTACCCCTCATTGGAATGAATTGTCTCGTAATTAGCTGAAACGGAGTAAGTTAGGGATTTGTTAAATGTTCTACTGTTTGAGGATGAATTATGACATTATAGTGAGCATGTCAAATAGGGGTTGACAAATGGCCCTAATGTCAAGAAAAGCCCGATATGGCCCGGCAGCCCGACGGGCCCAAGCCCGACCCGAGCCCGAAGGGCAGCCCTATACGAACCAGGCCCTAGGGTAGGGCTAGGGCCTTGATTTTGAAGCCCGACAGCCCGAAGGGCCCGGCCCGACCTTAGCCCGACCAATATACCCGACCCTAAATAAATATAACTAAGCTTAAATAAAACTCAGATTATCAAGCTCAATTTAAGTTTAAGAACTCATGTAATTGAATTCAATTAAACTCAAATAAACTTGAGTTATCTCAGCCAAATGGCGAGATGAATGTGAATTTTTAGTAAAGTTGGTTGTATATTTATACAACTTTGCAACTCATTCCTTCCACCAAATTTCGATGTGGGATTGTGATCCGCGGACCCTTAATGATTTATTTCCGCGGACCCTTAATAATTAATTTAAATCTTAAGGGTCCGCGGAAATAAATCATTAAGGGTCCGCGGATCACAATCCCACATCGGAATTTGGTGGAAGGAATGAGTTGCGAAGTTGTATAAATATACAACCCAATTCAACAACATTTCACACTTCGATTTGGGCTACTTGTCTAATATGAAGTGCAAATTTTGAGCTCCTTTGAGCTCGAAATTGAGCTTCAATTTTAAATTTTGTATGGGCCTAAAGATAGGGCTGGCCCGACCCGGCCTTAATTTATAGGGTCGGTATTAGCCTTAGGGCTTGGACCTTTAAGCCCGAGCCCGACCCGACCCGGCCCGAAGGGTATACGTAGGGCTCTCCTTTTTTCTAATAAACCCGGCCCGACCCGACCCGACATAGGGTCGGGTAGGCCCGACCCGGCCCCATTGTCAAGGCCTAATGTCAAACCGCGCTGCTAACCATGACATTATCCTCAACTTAAAGTGTTAGAAACCAAACCTTGATTACTTCTTGAGATGCAATCCCTCCAATGAATGCAGCAACAGCATGAATTTCTGAAGCACCGAATCGGCACATCTCACTTATCAGATCCTCAGTTAAGGTAGCCCCATTGCAACCCAAGTCATTCATTAGGCTGACAGCAGTCATCTTCAATCGCGATATATCTTCATCCATCTCACTACAAGAATATTCAATACAATGCTATCATATTATTTGGGCAAGCCAAAAAAATATTGAGAAAATCAAGGTTGCTGAGGCTTGCAAAACTACCCATCAAACTGCCCAGGAAAACTATTGTAATTAGCAGCGAAACGGTCAACAGCTCTGAGGAGAATATAAAATCCGACAGAAAGGCTGTACACAAAACCACATGTGAGTGAAACAAGTAACCATTTAAAATGATCTAAGAAACAATTTTTCCATTTATTCATATTACTTAGATTAGGTCAATGAAACGATGAATAATATTGGATCACTTATATTCATATTTGCTTCATGTTATAATGAAGAAGAGCTAATTTTTTTGAGACAACATAGTATGGATGATATATTTGTGCAATATGTTTTTCTACCCAAACCAGGCCATATAGACTAGGTTTAAGTGTATAAAACGGTTGATTGCATGCAGAATGTTCAAGAATTTTGATAACGAAGAGATTATTTTGGTTTACCTGATGTCCTCGTCTGTTAAATATTTCTGCAACTCAGATGAATTTGGGGAGTTAAATTCCTCTTGGATGGAGCGATATCTACACACCTGCAAAGTAGAATGAAATGCAATTCATGGGTTCACACTTAAAAAGAAACAGGTCAGTGCACAGTACACCATTTTCTTGATGAACAACAGCGTTTGGTATGTGTGATTCATCAACTGTTTCTAAAATAATGATATATAGGTGAAGATGGCTTTCCAATGAGAGTTCAAGTCATTATCAATGTATGTGACATAAAACCCCATAGTTTGATTCATGAATTGGGTTGACTTACAGTCAGTTTCCTTGCATTTTTGCAAAAACTTTTTATGGTTGTCTTGGGAATGCTTTGTGAATCTCTACCAATTGCCTTCAAGATATTCCTAACTTTCAAGTCGATAATTTGATAGTCAGCCTCTGCCTTAGCTTGGTAGATCTTCTGTAGACTGACATAATGCCTACAATAGGGAAATATAGTCAACATTATGCCAATGTTAGAAAAAAATTGAATGGATATAAATAAGAGTAAATTATTGTAAACCACCTTCATATTGGGTGTCTTTTGACAAAACCACCTCTATAAAAAATATTTACTTAATAACACCTTTATACTATAATTTATTGCCAAAACACATCTTTTGTTAAAATTACTTAAAACCACCTATATATTAATCACATTTTCATAAAACCACCTATATACATATTACTTAAAACCACCTATATATTAATCACATTTTCATAAAACCACCTATATACATATTATTTAGAAGAGAAAATTAATTAAAACCACATTTATGTTTGGTGTATTTTGACAAAACCACCTGTATACAAATTATTTTCTGCAAACCACCAGTATACTATCTTTATTGTCAGAATACACCTTTAGTTAACAGTGTTAAGTTTTCTGTTAAAAACCTCTAGATCCTTACTCTATATATAATTTATATTCAACTTAACGTTTAAAATTAAAATTTGATTTTAATTGAATTGGTCGAATAGATAGACCGACGGAGTAATACAAAAGTGTGAACATTGTATAAAAAAAGGGTCATAGAATTTAGAGATATGGCAATAAAATGTATAACGGGTGGTTTTCGGCAATTACGACCTATAAGAGGTGGTTTTCGGCAATTATCTCTGTTGATATTTGGGGATTGAATTAATTGAATTTTATTAACCTAATTATTTGAATTAATTGAATTTAATTAACCTAATTAATCCATCTAATGGAGATTTAACACTAATTGAACGAAAAACGTTAGAATGTGTGATTTAGCAAAAAACAAACCAACAACGGGTGGTTTTCGACAATAAAATGTATAAGGGGTGGTTTTCGGTAATTACGCCCTATAAGAGAGGTGGTTTTCGGCAATTATCCCTTAATATATAGGTGGTTTTAAGTAATTTTAATAAAAGGTGTGTTTTGGCAATAAATTATAGTATAAAGGTGTTATTAAGTAAATATTTTTTATAGAGGTGGTTTTGTCAAAAGACACCCAATATAAAGGTGGTTTACAGTAATTTACTCTATAAATAAACTAACTACTTACTCAGTGGAGGAGGTCATATCGGGTATTGATCCTTCGAGGGGGGGCTCCCCTGCACCTTCATTGCTAATGAATTCCTGTAGTCAATTTGACTTTAAATATCAAATGAAAAGGAATCCACAAATAGCCTTCTCTATACCTAAAAAGATGGAAAGGCCTAGGATACTGAACAATGTAAATGTCGCTAGCTCACCATATGATTTATTTTGTTTCACTCTCTGACATCTACAAGCAGTCTTTACAATTCAGAAATAACAAAAAGATTCAGTGAAATACCTTTAAAGCTGCAACCATGACCCAAAAATCTGAAGAATTTGAATGAACTTCGACACAACTATCACTAATTATCTTCCTCAAGTCTGAACCTGAAACATTGAAAATGAATTCACTTGTGATTGCAACCAACATAGATTAGTGTCATGTTAATTAGGTATGAGATCAAACATCTGAAAATGAATACCACTAGTAAAGCATATTTGGCGTTATAAATTATTAAATTCCACTTCACTGAAATGTCAGGATTAGTTTTTACATATACGCAACATTCTGGAAGTAAGGGTTGCTGCCACATAATATCATAAAAGCTAATTCATATCAAGCCTTACTTATTCCACGGGGTGCAAACAATTTGAAGGATGCTTCAATTGCCTCTTTATAATTATCCTCGTCTATGGAAGCCATCTTGCTTTTAATTAGTTCCTACAACAAGACAACTCCCAAATCAAAACTGAACCACATTAGACACTATGAGAAGTAAGATGAGAATCTCATGTAAGAATGTGCAAGCAGAATTAATTTCACTAACAATTGACAGGGTGGAGAAAAAACCTTGAACTCTTTTTTCTCATCTCTTGTAGAAGGAAGTTTACCATCATGACTCTCTTCCCATTCCTTGGCAATCCTCACCAGGATGATAACGTATGGGATATGCTTGTGTGCAACGGGATCTTGCGTATTAATATCAATACTCTCTGCAAAACTGAAGTGCATACAGGCTTTTACCATCTTATAAATTAAACATTTAACATGTACTAAGATCTCTGTTTATGTAAATAAATATATACCTTTTAAGTTCAGGCCATGGGTTGTTCAACCGAAGATCATCCAAAAAATGTTCAGGTTTTGTTTCTATCACGGTGTGTTCCTGTACATTTATATCATCACGCATAGCTCATAAGAAAATTTCCCATCAACAGTAAAAATTCCTTACCGCTACAAAAGAGTAATAAAATAATCAAATCATTGACTGTTTCATACAAATGCATCATAACAATAACAATTAAAGTTACTTATTTCAAAATTCCATGAACTGGGGAGTAAAAACCATAGTTACTAACTATTAACTTGGCTCTCCATGTTACACGAAAAGCCACTAGTGTATGACACCAATGACCAATTGTCATTTTTGTAAATAATACAAAATTGATCACAGACAAAATGAGAAGATTATCCCACAAGGGTTGTGCATTCTAGAGATATCCAAATGCTAAATTTGTAATCAACAACCGGTTACACCATTTAATTGAACTGGACGACATACAATTAATCACTTCAAATTATTAACCTTTTGATATCCAGTATTTTCATGCAACACTAGAGATTGGCGAAGTCTTTCATTCGAATTTAATATTAAGTATGTCAATTTTATTTTAATCCATAGAAAAAACTATTCAGTATGCATACCTTCACACTGATCCGAACTAACCCAGTGAGGCCATACGAGCGAGCAACAATCAAAATAACATCAGCCTCTCGGCATATTCTATCTAGCTTTAGCACTGAATTATCCATCAGCTGAAAGCAAATAAATGGGTTGTAAATACATAAATGTAGCTAAGAAATACGTTATGACAACAAATATACACAGGTTACATTGGTAGTCTGAAGATAAACAATAGAGATACAAACACACATTTAACAAAGTCAGCAGAAACACAAAAGTCTCAGGATAAGAAAAATCACTAAGCAGGTAGGGCAAGGAAAGATCATCACCTGAGTGGCTATCACCAATGTAAACTGTGCAAAAAAGGAAGGGTTGGACTCGATTAATTTCTCAGGATACTCTTCTATGAATTTGGCCTTCACTGAATCATTTAGCTCTTGAAGAAATGAGCAGACACATTTTGCTTTTGAATGCCCGAGGCAGGAATCATCCACTGCACCATAGAACGAAAAAGAATCGGAAAAAATGTCACATGTCGAGAGTCATATCTAAATTTCTCTCAGTAATAAGCATACACAAAAAGTTATTTCCAAGGTCCCCCTCATCAACTTTAGATCCATCCACCACTGTTATACTTCCAATTCCACCAAGAACAAGATTTTTCAAAGTCTCCGATCCAGTCGGGCCACAGTTAAGCAAGCAAATACTGGCCTTTTCAAGAGCTGTTTGTCCTTGTTCACCCCAAATCCTGACAAAGATAATAAGAAATATACGAATTTTCAGAACAAGAAGCCTAATATATTAGAACATTCATTCACAACTATCTCAATTAGAATCTCTTACTTCTCATATTAAAAATAAGAGTCATCACTTACTAAACCTTTAAACATCATACAAACATCAAAAAACAATAATGTAAAGATAATTCCCCAAGTCTGTAAATCATTTCCTAACTAAGGCTCACTTGTTGGAATCCACTGATTCTGGCACTATGCATCAAGCGTTGGATACATTCAAGAGAAGGCACACGCTATCCTAATTTACTTTACCAATCACAAATATAGTATTTCCCTCAGGGTTGGAATTCCCACATCATATACCAAAACTTCAAACCCTACATAACCAATAGACCAGAAAGAATTCAAATCAATATCCACAAGCATAATCACATCCCAATAGTTCCGATTATCAACAAACGACTAACTTTACAAGCAAAAAAATACTGCAAATGCTACGCATTATGAGTGAAAAATAAGTCAACATATACGAATCAAACTGTACATGATTAGGGCAAATTGAACAAACATCAGAATATTGATTTACAAACACCTGAGCTGCCGATCGTATTTGGTTTTCGGATCCGCCATTCCCGAAAGCAGAAGCAGCAGTCTCTCGCTGTTCGCTTCGCTTACTCCTCACGCCGACGCCGAGTTCAACAAATACGAGTTCCCAATCTTCACCAATTTCGCGAGCTTCAAACGACGCCGTTCTCCCTTTACTCGTCAAAGTTTAAATTTGTGTTTATTCATTATTTAATTACGGGTTGAACTATCAATAATTAGGGTGCAGAATTTAAAATAAATTGATAAAATTTTAAAACCAAACTTGAATTATTTAAAGGGTTTTTTAGCGATAATCACCCGTCCAATACCAGTTTTTTGACAAAACCACCTCTCAATTTTTTTTTGACTTAACCACTCACTAATTTAAAAACTTTTAAATTTGACACCCAAGTACTGTTCCGACGACTTATTCCGGTAAAATTCTCATTGACTTTGTTGATTCAAATTTTTTTTGCCGAAAACCACCCCTTCAATACCTAATTTTTGACAAAACCACCATCTCAAAAAAAATTGAGTTAACCATCCACTAATTTGAAAACTATTAAATTTAACACCCAAATCAACCTAATTAATCTTAACATAGCCCAACCTAGTCTAATTAACCACGAATCCGGTAAAGGTAGTGATTAACTATTCTAGTGCTACTCATATCATTCACTGTAACGTACCTCTGATAGTTTAACGTTAGATAACAGAGTCTATAATTAGGTTTGCGGGTAAAGGCTTCGCCTAACTATCTAAACTAGTTATCATGCAAGTTTGCTCGGAGTAATAATACTAAATAGGTAATGCATTAAGAATAAAACCTCAAAACATATGATTCATAGATTAAAGTCTAAACTGAATCCAGAAAGTTAGCTAGACATGCTGAACATATTCATCTCAATATCTATATGTTAACAACAAGTAAAAACTCTATAGCCTGGTGCGCGCGTCGTCAGTGCGCGTCTCAGTCTTGCGCCGGCAGTCTGTGATCTTCTCTTATAATCTGCTCCAAGTCGCCTCTCTACGCAAATATGTACATGTCTAGAATTTCCTGGTAGCTGAGCATTTATACTCTTGCCTTCTAGGGTTTCCACGAATAATTAGGCAAGAGAATATGTCCTTATCACTAAAATCAGCTTTGGAAATATCTTTATCTCTAAATTCCAGACTTAGAAATATTCTTTGCGCGTGATGACATCATCGCTCCGGATATTTCCTTAATTGCTGATGTCATCGTTTTGCTCTGCTCTGCGCGACCCATACTCGCGCGCCACACTGCTCGCGCGCTCGTGGGTCTTTGGCTCTTGTCAACTTTGTTGTCTTTTGTTCCGAGATTCAACCTTATTGTTGCACTTTTGTTCTAACTCTTCTGTTAAACCTGAGATACAAAACTACACCAAAAGCGTAATCTTATACTAAATATGTTAGAATCTAAGCAGTATAAAGGACCTAAAACAACATACAAAAGTGCTCTATCACGCACATCAACCTTCTGTCACTTCTTTACACATTCATTAGTACGTGTCGAGGCAAATGATTTGATTTAGTCATTATGTTCAATTTTCTCATGTTTAGACTTCATCGAGTCAGGGTAAATTTATTTACCTTTTAAAGTCCTCGAGTTGTACTTTTCGGGCTTTGCCCACTCATCAAAAAAATTGTAGATGAACCTGCTGTAACAGAGGACCAACAACAAGACGGATGGTTAATGGATATGATTTATCCGTTTAATCCATTTAATGAATGAATGGTAAACGGATATGGATGATTTTATCCCGTAATTAATTGGATGGTTAATGAATTATTATTAATGAATGGATGAGGGATGATAAATGGATACTGATGAAATTGACACATCTAAATCTAACATATGAGATTTAAATACAAAATTCTCAATCGCCCCATATTTTGTGCACACTTATCCTATATTTTAATTAAAGAACAAATAAACCTCAATATTTAAATTATCGAAACAAATCATAAAATCACTTTTTGCCATCTCACAAATTTACTTGTTTCACAGCTGAGTTTCAAAGTTGGGAGCCAATAATGGTTGTTTCTCTCTCACCATACTGGTGGAGAGAATTTTGGATAATTTCTCGTTTCTTAAAAGGCAGTGGAGGCCGGAAGGTTGGGGCGTTGCCTAGGAAAAGGTTTTTTCAGAGGACGAAGGTTTTTTGAAACAAATCAACATAAGAATAATTTAATACAAGATAAGAGAATTCTGTCTTATCCTCTTTGAGATCAACACAAGCTGTCTTATTCACAATTGCGGCCGACGTTATTATCCCTAGCTCAAATCATCTTTGTGCCCTACTATTCGTTTGAAGAATGTTGTCGTATGTTACTATCTCATCAGGACTGGATTATTCGTTTGATATTGAGAGAGGCAAATGAGTTCGCGGACGTGGTGGCGAAGTTTCCGTCACTGAAGCTGGTTCAGGCTTGAATTCTTTTCAAAGCTTTCTGATTCAAATATCAATCTGTTTAAGTCCCCTTTTACTGTGTCCAGTTTCTTATAAAAAGGGTTTTTTGCCGAAAACCACCCCTCCAGTACGTCAATTTAAACAAAACCACTCTTTCAAAAAAATTGACTTAACCACCCCTCCAATATCAAATAGTTGGTGGATGGTTAAGTCAATTCTTTTTTGGAATGGGTGGCTTTAATTAAATTGTGGTATTGGAAGGGTAGTTTTAGCAAAAACTTTTTTTACTAATTTTTATTATAAGTCAACAGAGGTCAACGGTCATATTTATCTGTTGACCTGTTGAAAATATCATATTAAATTGTTGGGTTTTTTTGCCGAAAATCACCCGTCCAATAGGCCAATTTGAAAGAAACCAGCCCTTCAACTTTTTTTAAAAAATTACCACCCTTAAATTCAAGTTTCATTTAGTTGACCACCCCTTCACTGTTCCGTTACTGTTTCCGTTAGATTTAACCGTTGACTATCTTGACCATTCCTTAATCCATGATTATAGATAAATTACTCTTTATAACCCTAATTAAATACATAATCATAATTAAATAAATAATCCTGGTTAATTGACGTAGCGGAAGCTTGATAAAGGATAAAATAAAATACCCGAAGGTATAAATAATTTTACTTCCACCGTAGTAGGAAGGCTTGCACAAAGGCAATGATAAAATAATTCTGAAAATTCAGAATTGAACAAAAGAAATATAATTTTGATTGATAATGAGATGATTCCACAAATACAAATCATGTGTTCCCTTTTTATAATAGGGATTTAACTAAAAATAAGCAACATAAATGTGCCTAAGAAGACTAAAAAATTACATGGAAATATGAAATGTTTGTTTTGGTTTTCTAGACAATTATTATGCAAATAATAATGTCTAGAAATATGAAATTGTTTTTACCTAAAATACATATACCGGGATCAAATATTATTCGGATATTTATGTTTCTCCCAATATGTATTATTCCTACATCATTCTCCTCCACTTGATTTAAACTCGACCTCGAGTTTTTGTGTCCTTGGATAATAAACATATGATGCTCTTGAAAATCCATATAGGGAGAAGTTTGTGCACCAATTTTTTTTTGTTGAAATAATTTCTTCATTTTTTGATAAAGTGGTGATGAGTGGTGAAGCAAGGGATGGTGTGGAGATTTTTGGTGGAATAGATGATGGTTTTCTGGCAGGGGGTAATATGAAGGTGGTGGTGACATGAAGTGTTGGTGGTGTGTTTGTGTGTGGAAGGGGTGATAGGATAAGTGGTGGTGGAATAGGTGAAAGTGCAATTAGTGGCGATGGAGATGCAAGGAGTGGTTGTGGAGGTAAGGTTGTTGGCGGTGGAGGAGGATTTTGGATAGTTTGGAGGTGTTTCAATAAACGACTACGGATTTGTAGTGTTTTTTCTCCATCTTCTATAAGACGATCCATCCGTTGATAAATTTTTTTGCACATATCAATGAGCTCTCGAAGACATTCATTTGACGCCATGGTCCAGGAGGAATGACTACTGATACCAATTGACGTAGCGGAAGCTTGATAAATGATAAAATAAAATACCCGAAGGTATAAATAATTTTACTTCCACCGTAGTAGGAAGGCTTGCACAGATGCAATGATAAAATAATTCTGAAAATTCAGAATTGAACAAAAGAAATATAATTTTGATTGATAATGAGATGATTCCACAAATACAAATCATGTGTTCCTTTTTATAATAGGGATTTAACTAAAAATACATAAATGTGCCTAAGAAGACTAAAAAATTACATGGAAATATGAAATGTTTGTTTTGGTTTTCTAGACAATTATTATGCAAATAATAATGTCTAGAAATATGAAATTGTTTTTATCTAAAATACATATACCGGGATCAAATATCATTCGGATATTTATGTTTCTCCCAATATGTATTATTCCTACATCATTAATTCATTAATTAAATTTAACACCTTCACTGTTAAGATTTATTTGAATAATAAATAAAAATTATTAAATTTTATAATTATATTTTGGGTTACTTTAGTTTAGGAATAATTTTTGTTTAATTTAATTAAAAAATAATTGAATAAATAATTAGTATTATCTTATTATATAATTTTGATTTAGAATTGATTTAGTTTATGCTTATTTTAATTCAAAAGTTAATTGAATTTAAAGATTAATTAGGATATTTAAGTTTAATTATGTAAATATAATTTGGGGTTATATTATTTTAGGGGTTTTGTATAGTGTTTAATTTAGTTCAAGGATTATTTTAGTTTAAAGATTAATTTAATTTTAAGGGTCACTGAATAATTAACTTGGATTATTTAATATATAATTTGAGTTCGTTTTGTTTAGTAATTTATTTATTTATGAGTTAATTTATATTAAAGAGTTAATTAAAGTTATATAATCATATAATTAAGAATTAATGAGTAGTCAATATAGTCAACAGTTAAATCTAACGAAAATAGTAAAGGAACAGTGACGGGGTGGCTGAACGAAATGAAATTTGAATTAAAGGATGGTTATTTTTTAAAAAAAGTTGGAGGGGTGATTTCGCTTAAATTGGCATATTAGGTGGGTGGTTTTCGGTAAAAAATCCTAATAGTTTTAATATTTCTGGATGGTGATTTTGTTCAAATTGATGTAATGATATAGTGATTTTCAGCAACAAACTCAAAACCCAAAAAAGAAATTACTTGTTTCACAGAATCTCAAGTCTGCGAATAGGTATTATCACAATTACAAAACAATCAGCTAACAAGGGGTGTAAACGAGCCGAGTCGAGCCGAGCATCAGCATGTTCGAGCTCGGCTCGCCTAAAATTCATGCTGCTCGAGCTCGAGCTCGAGCTCGCCGAGCTTCAATTTATCTAGCTCGAGCTCGGCTCGTTTAATTTTTTGCCTAATCGAGCTCGGCTCGCGAGCTAGCTCGTTTGTGACAAAAAAATTTAAAATATTCGAATTCTAATAAACTCGCACCCTCATGCTCAATTCAAGCTCAATAGAGCTCAAAACTAACAAGAAAAGTAAAACTCATCTCAGCCAAAGGGCCAAGAGATGAATGATTTTTCGTTTGGAAGGGGTTCCATTTTTGCTATAGTCTTTATCTTAAGATATAATGATTACATTTTGCTATAGTCTTTATCTTAAGATATAATGATTTTTCATTTGTATAAGTGTGTTTTCCATATTAATTAGTCCGATATATGTAGACATGTTCCATTCCACCTGTTAAATCGACTCACTAATGTAGTTCAGCCGTGTGCATTTGGTTGGTGCTTTTTTGCTTTCATTTCTTGGGGTGTTATGTTTCACCCTTTATAAAAGATGATAAGAATAGATGCTTGTACAAAACGAAATAGGTAATGTGTATGCCAAAATTATCAGTAACTGGCAGCTGTATTATACAAATATTTATAATACAAATACATAAATTTGAGTATTAAATGAATTCTAAACAATTATAAATATTTTTAAACAAATTAATTATATAGATATAAAACAATTAAAACAAACTATCATTATATGTATTATAAATATCATATTCATATTCGAGCATATAATCGAGCCTTAATCGAGCAGGTAAACGAGTTGTTCACGAACATAAACGAGCCGAGCACCCCTCTGCTCATGTTCAGCTTGTTTATTAATCGAGCCGAGAAACCATGCTCAAGCTCGGCTTGTTTATTATCGAGCCGAGCTTTGACCGAGCTTTGACCGAGCTTGCTCGCGAGTAGCTCACGAACGCTCGGCTCATTGACACCCCTAAGCTAACTCCAGTTCAACCGGACATCTGCACCTCCGTAACGACCGGTGTATCCGACTCCACCGATGGCTTTACGACTAGCACCAATCTTACACTTCCAGTTGCTTTACTCACCACCGAAGCCGTGCACTGTTTCTCCTCCAGTTCCTATTAACCTAAACATTCGGAAACCGCTGGCAAAATCTCAGTTTCCGGTTCGTTAATTTATCACGCTTGTTCATCCCGACAAGTAATGCTTTCATTTCAGATTCCTACTCTTAGCCAAATTTGATAATTTGTTGTTTTTGCCAGGGTTGCTTTGTTAGCAAAATTCACGCTTATAAATCTACTGAAAAAAGCGAAGATGATATAATAGATGATGAAGAAAGGATTGATTGGAGGAAGAAGATTAGGCAAGTGATGGATATGTATCCGGATTTAGAGCAGGAATTGAGCCCTGTCGAGAAGCAGGAAAGGATGCATAGGCTTTTAGCTGATTATCCATTGGTTGTGGATGAGGAGGATCCGGAATGGCCTGAAGACGCGGATGGACGAGGTTCAACATGGATCAGTTTTTTAATAAAATTAGTATTAAGAATGTAGTAAAGGAAAAGGACGATGAGGATGAGGATGATGACGAGGAAGATGATAAAAAGAAAAAAGACATTGTGTGGCAAGATGATGATTATATTCGCCCTATTAAGGATATTAGTAGTGCTGAATGGGAGGAAGCTGTGTTGAAAGACATCAGTCCTTTAATTGTCTTTGTACATAACCGCTACAGAAGGTATTTTGAACTATTTTTATATTTTCTTACAATTTCCAAATAAGTTGATTCTCACATCTCTTTCTTTTAAGATTAACTACATGTAACTAGTTATTCTTTGAATCTTTCTAGTAGTTTGAATAAATCATTTGAACTTAGCCAACTGAACTGAGTGCTATTTCTTGTATGGTATATGAACTTTGAAGATTGCATTCTTGCTTTAAGGCATGTATTGGCAGTTGTTGTGATCTTGTTTATCAGAACAGGCTTTATTGAGAAATGAGATTCTTTAGTCATTTTATGGGATTGCCTCCTCTTACAGGCCCAAGGAAAACGAAAATGTTCGCAGTGAGTTGGAGAGAGCTGTGCATGTTATATGGAACTGTGGGCTCCCTTCACCTCGTGTAAGTCTTAGCCATTTGAGCTATGATATTTTTTATGATTATCTGAATCTCCTAACAATGCACTGTCCTTAAAGTGTGTAGCTGTTGACGCTGTTGTTGAGGTAGACTTGGTATCTGCTCTGAAAGTTTCAGTATTCCCAGAAATAATCTTTGCGAAAGCTGGCAAAATTTTGTACCGGGAGAAAGGTACTTGATGATTCATAAGGATTATGGTAAATGAACATACAAACATACACCTGAAAGTTATCTTAATATTTATCTTTTTAGCAGCAACACGAGGAGCGGATGAACTGTCCAAGATAATGGCATATTTTTACTATGGAGGGTCTAAGCCACCGTGTTTGAACAGTGAGGAAATTAAGGAAGAATTACTACCACTTACACACTAGAGGCTAGTAGATGGTATATGCAATATTCAGGAGAAATGCCTTGTTGCGTACCCTGGCCGACCATATCTGTGAACTAAATATTTCAACCCTACCCTGCTTTGTAAGTATTGGTGGTCTATGTTCAGCGTCTCACTTTTTAGGTATTTATAAATTATGAAGAGTGACCGGTACATTTGACGACCTATTGCCTTGATATCTGCATCCTTGAGCGGATCATATAAAGATGAGGGGTCTAGCTACTGTCAAAATTATCAAGGGGATGAGGTATGTAAGAAGAGCCTGGTTGATGGAGGGCATCACGTACCAGCCTACCAGAGACAAATATTGTTAGTATTTGATTCGTAGCCGTGTTATAATATTGGGAAGTAGGATTTTGTTGAGTCTGTTGTCGATTGGAAGGATATCACTTAATTGGATTTTGTGTAATTTACTTCACTATTCGTACCCACATAACATCCTCACAAGTTTCTATTTTATTCTGTGGCTGACACTTTCTTCCTTTTGATGTAAATGGCACCTTACATAATCTGATATTAAGACATTGCAAGGGCCTGATAAATTTTGCACTTTGTAGTGCGGTTTACAAAATTGTACAGAGTAAAGAGTGCCATGAACTAATATTTATTGTCAAATTATGGTCTGAGTTATTCAAAATGATAATCAGGGTTCACGGTTTGATAGGCCTAGGGTTCATGGCCTTAATGCAATGACTAGAGTTTGGCTTCGTAATAAGTCTAAAGGATATTTTGAGCGTTTCTATTCCTGTATTGTCTTATGTGCTTTATGGGAAGTTTGAAAAGCTAGAAACAAAAAACTGTTTGAGGGTGAGACTGTGAATTGGAAGAAAAACTTTTTTCGGTGGGGGGTAAAACTGAAAAGTAGCATGAAAGGGTTATATGAACCTTCCTTTCAACGAGCCATAGTCTTCAATGTTTTTGGCATATCAGAACCAAGAGCTATATGTCCTCCTCAGTGGCGGAGATAAGTGTAGGCCAGGGTAGGCTTGGCTACCCTGAAATTTGGGCCTTAATTTTTTTATACTGCTGTCTAAAATTTTAATTTTGTTCCTACGACCTACGCTAAACACAAACAATTCAATTAGGGTTACGACATCAGAATTCTGACGAAGACTTCATCAAAAAAATCAATTCGGCAATCTCAATTTGTTCCTTACGTCTCGGTCTTGCAAAACAGTTCAATTTCATCACTCTCCTCGTCTCTCGTCTCCTCTTTTCAGGTATATTCAAAAAATTTATTTTATGATTTAACATGGATTTTGGATTTTAATTGATTAGTGTATTTTTTTGTATCAGCGATGAAGAGATATTATCAATCCATGTTCCAGAGTGATATACCTTCTGGACAATCTGAAATTATTCGTGAAGCCTGTGTTCCGAACCGTCAGCAAATACGAGAGGAAGTTGATGTAGATAAATTGCCGATTGATCCTGCTAAAAGAAAGAGTATTTATGATTCACATGTTAATGATAGAGAAAAGATCAGAAGGTTTTATTTGCAAAAGGGGCCCTGTCAACCAAAGGTAGATTTTCCAAGAAGGATTTTTGGGGGAAAGACACGCAGATTTGTTGTCACATGGTACAAAGAACACCCTAATTGGTTGGAGTATAGTGTGTCGGAAGATTCAGTGTATTGCTTGTGTTGTTATCTTTTTAAACCGGAGCGTGGAGGTCAAAGTGGTGGTGATGTTTTTGTTACCGAAGGTTTCACAAATTGGAAAGAGGCGTTGAGAAAATTCAGAGAACATGTTGGAGATGTGAACAGTATTCACAATAAGTGTGTTCAAGCTTGTCAAGATTTGATGCATCAAAATCAGCACATTGAACTTGCATTATCGAATCAAACTAGCCAAACTCGTCTTGATTATCGCACTCGTTTGATTGCAACTGTTGATGTTGTCAGATTGTGTTTGAGTCAAGCTCTAGCATTTCGGGGACATGATGAGTCCGAAGAATCCAATAAGAAGGGTAATTTTCTCACATTCTTACAGTTCTTAGCTGATCATAATGAAGAAATCAAAAGGGTTGTTCTAGATAAAGCTCCTGAATTAAAACAACAAGTTAACTTCTCCAGATATTCAGAAGGATGTTGTTAAAGCAATGGCCGTTGAGACTACTAAGATTATTCTTAGCGAACTAGGGGATGACTTATTCTAAATTCTTGTTGACGAGTCTCGCGATATTTCTGTCAAAGAACAAATATTGTTCTTTTACGTTATGTTGATAAAAGTGGATGTATAGTGGAGCGTTTTCTTGGTGTTGTCCATGTTAGTGACACTTGTTCTTTATCTCTTAAAATTGGTCTTGAGGAGCTTCTGGGAAAGCATCAATTGAGTATAGGAAGGATACGAGGGCAAGGTTACGACGGAGCTAGTAATATGCAAGGAAAGTTTAATGGTTTGAAGAGTTTAATTTTGAAAGATAATCCTTCTGCCTTTTATGTACATTGTTTTGCTCATCAGTTACAATTAGCACTTGTTGGTACAGTGAGAAAACATCGGAAGATATCTATGTTTTTTACACAGCTCAATACCATTTCAAATGTTGTTGCTGGATCATGTAAACGCCAAGACTTGCTTCGTGACAAACAAACTAGTGAA
Source organism: Sedum album (assembly GCA_006409495.1). Classification (NCBI taxonomy): domain Eukaryota; kingdom Viridiplantae; phylum Streptophyta; class Magnoliopsida; order Saxifragales; family Crassulaceae; genus Sedum; species Sedum album. Next base: position 31,989 of record QZGG01001697.1, read on the forward strand.
GTTGTTGAAGGTATTTGTAGTGGTCAGATTGCTACTGGAAAGGGATTGAATCAAGAAGCAACTTTGAAGCGTGCAGGGGATACACGATGGGGTTCGTATTATTCTACACTTTTGAGCTTGATCAGATTATTTAATCCAGTAATAGGTGTTTTGGAGCATATTGTTGAGCACACAGATGATCATGATCTTCGAGGTAATGCTGAACTGATGTTGTCAACTATGAATAAATTTGACTTCATTTTTTCTTACACCTTATGAAGAATGTTATGGGAATTACAGATGGATTGTCGCGTGCTTTACAAAAAAAGGATCAGGACATTGTTAATGCAATGAACCTAGTTAATGTCACAAAAAACATGTTAAGATCGATGAGAACAGATGGGTGGGATTCTTTTTTACAAGAAGTTACTTTATTTTGTGAGAGTCATAATATTGTTGTTGTTGACATGAGTTCAAGTTTTGATGATCCTAGAAGAGTTTTGCGCAAGTCTGAAGTGTTGACAAATCTACATCACTACCGAAATGACATGTTCATAGATATTTTAGAAAGACAAGTTGAAGAGTTGAATGATCGATTCGGTGAAATTGGTACTGAACTGCTTCTTGGTATGGCTTGTCTTGATCCACAAAACTCATTTTTAGCATTTGACAAGGAGAAATTGATAAATTTTGCAAAATTATATCCTTCTGAATTCTCTCCGGTTCATATAATGGAACTTGAATGGGCTCTTCCTACCTACTTTCAAGATGTCACACATGATGCAAGATTTTCTAATCTTGATGGAATAGCAGGACTTGGTAAAAAAATGGTTGAGACAAGAAAACATTTGATTCATCCTTTAGTTTATTTACTTATCAAGTTGGCTATGCTTTTACCGGTTGCAACCGCAGGAGTGGAAAGGGCATTTTCAGCTATGAATATTGTCAAGACTCGGCTTCGAAATAGGATAGGGGATGAGTGGTTGAATGATCTCTTGGTAGCATATATTGAGCGAGACATTTTCTTAAGCGTGAAAATTGAAGATGTACTTCAAACATTTCAGAATATGAAGTCTCGCAGAGGAGTGCTATAAGCAGGTAACTTTAATGAATGGCTTTCTTTATGATGTCTTTTTTTTATTCTACATATTGTTGAAAAAAAATTATATTATAATTTGGCTTCTTTATGATGTCCTCCCTCATATTTTTTTCTTGGCTTCGCCACTGTCTGAAGTTTGATGATATATGCTCATGCAGAAATTCATTCGCTCAAGCTATGATTGGTTTGTTTATTGTAAGGAAATGACCAAAATTAATTATATTTACTTTTTATATGGGAATGACATGTTGATAGCATTTCAGGATATGTAAGATGTAGACGAGTTGAAGGATCAACTAAAAGACTCAGTTTGAGATGAAGGATTTATGAGAAGCTAGGAAATACTTGGAATGGAAATCACTAGAGACAGAGGAAAATGTACTTTATTTTTTGAGTAAGTATGATTATTTGAAGAAAGTATTGCACAATTTGAGTTCTCTAATGTTAAATTTGTGAGTGTGCCTTTGGCTCCTCATTTTAAATTAAGTGTTGATATGTGTCCTAAGAATGGAGATGAGGAATTTGAAAGGAGAAATGTGTCATATGTCAATGTGGTTGGATATCACATGTATGCTATGGTATGAACTGGACCTGACTCAGCTAGTTAATTACTCTTGTTAGTAGGTACATGGTTAACTCCAAAAAGCTGGTTTATAGTCATAAGTAGCCTTAATTATCTATCACTGAAGCAAGATTTATCGCAATTACCGTAGTAGTAAATGATGCTATTTGGATGAAGGGTGTGCTAAAGCAGCTGTGATTTGAGTGGAAATGTGTAGTGGTTTTCAATGATAGTCAAGGTGTAATTCAACTGTCCAAACTTTAGGTGTTCCATGAACGTTTTGACATCGAAGTGCACATTCATAAGAGAAGTGGATGCTATTGGTGATATTTAAGCGGAGATAATTGGAACATTAGACAATCTTGTTGGCATGTTAACAAAGCATGTTCCACTAATTAAATAAGTTTGAGTTATGGCTGAATTGCGACAGGCTGTAGATGAATGATGGAGTTCACTATGACTATGAGGTTAGAAAAAGAATGTACGTCCAAGGTTGAGATTGTCGAAATATTGGTTGGAATTCGTTGTTGCAGATTACTATTTGAACAATTAGTTGTAGTTGCTTAAGTAGACGAGCAGACGAGGAGTGTTTGACGGAGTTTCAATTGGGATACCAGGGCAAATCTTGTTTTCTTGGATTTAGGGTTCGTATTGTAGAAAAAAAATTTCAATAAGATTTAGTTTTAAAGTTATTAATCTTGTAAATTGATAGAAGAGACAACAATTTGTATAAAAACTTTGCTAAATCAACATAATTTTGTCTTATTGCAAAATTTAATGTCACTATATTGAATCTGAATCTGAATCTAGCGCGTCTACATGGGTCCGCCATAGGCATGCATAAAATGTTTAAAGTTGTTACTCTCTCTTTCGCTCAATGTTTGTTCATTTTTCTTCTAGGGCGCTCGCTAATAATTGTCAACTTCCAATCATTCTCAATCACACATTTTACTTTTTTATATCTCATAAATCATTCATTTTTGACCGCATATTTTTTATTCATTATTACATTAAATAACGGACAAACAAATTGGGGCTAAATAGTAAAACTTAAAGGAAATTACTATCGTAATAAACTAATAGTAATCAGTTTTTGTTTTCACTAGTATTTCCATTGGTTGGTTCGCTAACTGACAACGAGACAAGACACGTGGCAAGCCGTCAAACAAGCACACCTAAACAAATAATAAGAAATCCAAGTCAAACTCGTCAACAGTACGATGCTCTCGATCCCCAATCCGCTTTCTCAAGCCTCATTTCTCGCTCGTCGACGTCCCCCTTTTTCTCTCTCCTTATTCGCTTCAACTGCCCACCGTCTCCGATCCACAAACATGTCATCAATCGACATGAAATTCCACGCTTTCGCCGGCAGTAACATCAGATCCAAACATCCCAATTCCAAACTACTCACACCCTCGTCCTCCTTAGACGCGCTCAAGCACTCGCTGCTCGATAACAAGGGGAATGATGAAGAGGGTAAGATCTTGTTGTTCAGGAACGGCAGGCCTTTGGTGGGCTGTCGCTCTGAATCTTCGAGGTCGGTTTGGGGTTTGGAGTGGTTAAATTTTGTTGATTGCAAGGAGTTGCTGGCTGATTCAAGAGTTGAGGTGAGTGAGAGGCCGATTGTGTATTTGGGTATTGATGGGGAGGAAGAGAAGAGTGTTACACTTTGGGGTATTGATGTGTCTTCAGAGGATGAGGTGTTGGAGAAGGAGGAATTAAGGAAGAGATGTTTGTGTTTTGTGGAGCTTAGGACACTTATGGTTGCCACTGACTGGACTGATGTGTCTGTTATGCAGCAATTGGCAGTTGCTGGCCAGGTAATCAAATACATTTACTATCTCTTTCAAATAGTGATAGAAACTGACATCTTGAAAATTTGTTGAAATTATCTTCTAGGGTAGGGCTTTGCTTGAATGGAGTCTGGTTTCTCAGTTCTGTGGATATTGTGGTGCGAAAACAGTTCCTGTTGAAGCTGGAAGGAAGAAGCAATGTTCCAACGAGTCATGTAAAAGGAGGATTTACCCGCGCGTGGACACTGTAATGTCTTGATTCATTAGTTGAACAGCTTTTTTTGATAAGAAGTTTAACAGTTTTTGATGTGATGGAAATCATATTTCATTGTGGTATCTCTTTTTGTTGAAACAGGTTGTCATTATGTTAGTCATTGACAAAGAAAACGATCGTGCACTTTTAAGCAGACAGTCTAGGTTTGTACCTCGCATGTGGAGCTGCCTAGCAGGGTTTATCGAGGTACATTCATTCTTTTGTAATTGTTGAAACTGCGCCTTCATGATTCTGAATTCTGATATTATCTAGAACATGTATCCTTCTTTCATTATGCTTTTTGAAATATATAGCTTTTACAATATATGTGATGATCATTTAGATGAAGATTCAAGTTTCCAAATTTCTATACTGTAAAGCTCTATATATTTTTCCATGAGTTAAATTGGTTTCTTTGTCTAGTTAAATTTTAAAGTTAAGTTAATTCTTCCTCTTGTTAGCCTGGAGAAAGCTTGGAAGAGGCAGTAAGGAGAGAAACATGGGAGGAGACGGGAATAGAAGTTGAAGACGTTGTTTACCACAGTTCACAACCATGGCCAGGTGGGCCTATGACATAATTTTATTCATGGCTGCCGTTTTTCGTTGGCTATTAAATTGTAATTATTAGTTTGAAAAATATGCTAGAAATTTATGGGAAAACATGTTCGGAAACTAATTGATTTTGTTTGGAAAACTGCTCATGTAAATCTTAATTTTAATTCCTCCAGTGGGACCAAGTAGCATGCCCTGTCAATTGATGGTAGGGTTCTTTGCATATGCGAAATCACTCGCTATAAGCGTGGACAAGTCAGAACTAGAAGGTATATTGACTGTCGAAAAATTATCATAAATTTTTTGTGTTTGAGTCAACATAATATATCGAATGATATCTTTTGCTGCTACAAGCGTATGTATTGTTCAGTTTTTGAAGTTGGTTGATTTCCTCTTTATTGTGCTGTTAGATGCACAGTGGCACAAACGGGAAGACGTGAAAAAGGCATTAACATTTGCTGAGTACAAGAAAGCACAAACAACAACCTCTTTAAAAATAGAGCAAATGTGCAAAGGAGTTGAGAAATCCCAAAGCTTAACATCAGACTACAATGTTGAAAGTGGCGAGCTTGCTCCCATGTTCATTCCTGGTCCTTACGCAATTGCACATCACCTGATCTCTTGTTGGGTCCATCAAGATGCACCACAAACTGTTCCGTCCATTTCAGGTATTTTATCGAATCTGTAGAGTGTGATGCCCACAATTCATCCTTCTCAATGATGCTACATTTGGCTTAATTATATTTATTCCCTAGAGTGAATGAAATGGAGGACATTATCCCTCTTTTCACATGATGATCTGATCAGCAAAGACGCTGACCCAAGGCCTCAGCCATTGGAGTAATGTTCAACAATATATATATATATATGTTTTCATCCCCTTTGATATCGGATGTGGACCAGCAACTGTGACTTTCTTAGTTGATTCATTTAAACTTAGGTCAGCTGTTTATTATAGTCATTAGAGTGTGGCACAAAGTGTGAATCTGTTGTACTCAATTTCTCAGAATACACATGTTTTGGTTGAAAAACTTCTTTACAGCAGTATCATGACAATTTTCTGTTGTTCCATATTATGTCATTATTTGTCAATTCATAGATAGTATTGGTATAACGGTGTCACATATGAAAAGCGACGGATAGAACACGCAGACTGTGCTTAGACATACATGTAAACATGGTACGACAGGAAATCAGGAATATACATGTAGATTATAAAAGACAGACAGGTTATGTCTCCGAAAGACGCACTATGCCCAGATGTAGAATAGTTGTAGATTTTTTAATCATCTCGGCGGAAGTTCGAAAGCTCTCTAGGATTTATAATTTGGATGGATTAGAAATTTGAATATTGAAGATATATTTCCTAAGGGTTAAGTTCTAGAAGAACATTAAGTATTTGTGAGACGGAAGGACGAAATCTCAACTGTTAGATTAGATTAATATACGGTTGAGATTAAAGTTGGTTTTTATATAATGGGTAGTTGGATTTGCAAAAAACCCTAGCGGTTGAGAGTGACGGTTACTTTTTTGAATCAAATCTCATCCGTTAGATTATTAGTAATCAACGGTTGAGATCATGTCTCACCGTCTCACATATATTTATCGGTCCTCCTAGAACTTTACTCTATTTCCTAAATATAATTTGGATGGAAATATTAATTGAAGATTATCAAGGGAAACAAATCTTGATAATGATGAAATTAGTAAATATGTTTCCTAAAAGCTTCTAAAGAGTTAGAGTTTTTTTGCCGAAAATCGCCTCTCAATACCAAAATTTTAAAGAAATCACTCCTTCAATTTTTTTTGAGATAACCACCAATCAATTCCAAATCGTTAAATCTTGACATCCCGTCGCCGGTTCGCCGGTTCCGGCGTCTTTTGCTAGAAAACTGGCGTTGACCAGATAGACCATGCTTTAAATCAAATTTTTCATTAATATTGTTGGATCGTTAGTATAGCGTTCCTCTAAGGTATCTCTGTTAGGAGTTACCACAGAGGTACTGCAGGAGTTGAGTTACTCGTAAGGTAACACAGACTTGCAAGTGTGCGTTCTCTGAGAGGTAACACAATCAGTGAGTTCATCGAGAGGTAATGTATGAGTAACTCAGCAGCGAAATTAAAATAATAAAATCATGAAAAAAATAACAGAAATTAAAGAACTCATGATTTATAGTGATAACCTCAATACCAACAAGTACTGAGAAAAACCACTACCTTCTATGATTTCCTAGAATGATTTGTAAAGGCTTGAGCTTGTTTATTAGATATCTTGTTAATTACATACAAATCATGAATTAGCTACAGCGACTTAGTTTATGAACTTGTACTCCCTTGACGTCACTCTAAATGACAAACTCACCCTTTCACCAAGCTTTACCGCTCGGCATCACAGCTAGGAACGTCAAGTTTGTTGCGCACTCTTCTAGGCCGCTCACCTTCTCAATTCCTACGTGGATACAAGCAGCCTTATTTCTTCTAGATCATGACGTCTTGGCTGCCAAGGATTCTTCTAGATCCTACAGCTTTTCCTCCAAACAAAACAACAATGAATACTCCGAGGATTCACCGCTACTTACTCCAAGAGACGAGACGCACCTCTCTAGATCTGTTGCTATTCTATTTACATGTGCTCACGAATTCTTCTAGATTATGCAGCCTTAACCACCAAGATTCTTCTAGATCTCGTGTTCCATTGTTGTTGCCTTAATCCTTACAAGATCTTGGCCAAATCTCATTAAAACATTAAATAAAAATCATTCTTATCAATGAGAAATAACTTACCAAAATAATGTCACCAAATATTCAAATATCTAAACAATATCTTTTAGCAAACATAGCAACTATTTGATATTCATTCTTTTATGTAGGTTGTTAAGATTCTTTTGATATGCATACTAAGAGATATTATGCATATAACTCATCAATAACTTTTAATTTATCGAAATCAAACCAAATAAAAGGTATTCTTTTTTTGATATTTTTTAGATAAATATTTGTTTATCATTATCAAACCAAATATATCTAACAATATTCCCCTTTTTGATATGACAAACACTCATGGAATAAGTATGAAAAATATCAAATACGAGTTACCCCCAATGTGTCTGGGAACTTTAGAATTCCTTGTGGAGTATAATCTTTGACACTCTGTTGTCTTACCTGCCAAGTGGGTTAGTTCTAATATAAAGATAACAATAATATTGTGACTTCCCCTAAACTCATGCATATCAGAATACCCCCTAAATTCATGCATTCTCATATTTCCGCCAATGTGACTTCCACATCACTAAAATACCCAGGTGACTTCCCTATCAAGTAAGATAGTGTTCAGTTCCCCCTTAGACCAACAACTGCACATGTAATATCAGCATGACTCCCCCCTGAGTTCATGCACCCCCCTATCAATCCTTCTCCCTTTTGGCATCATCGAAAAGGGTGCACATAAAACAACAAAACATAGCAAGCATAAGTTAATGAGCAAAAACCAGTACACGGTCAATAATATGCAACACCAAGAAAATCACTAAGCAATAATGCTAAGAAAGTTAACAGCATGCACAAGGTTGCAAAATAAACGGGTTTTAAGGCTAGGGGAAAAAGACTTGGGTTGAACAAATGAGAGACACCACTCAATACTCGCCGAGAGATTGGAACAGCTCATTACTTTGCAGAGTGGTCTTGCCAATACATCTTTTGATCTATAAGTCTGGTCAATTTTCCAACGATGATAAGGTTGATTCCACCTAGGTGATCCATGTGTTATCTTCATGTTCAGTATCTGATAAGACACTTTCATATGTCAATTTAGGTCCTTTACACTATGCTTGCTTCTATCATTTTAAGTATAAGATTACGCTTTTGGTGTAGTTTTGTATTTAAGGTGCATTCGAATGCTAAGGATAAAAGTGCAATAAAAGATGAACGAATCAAAGGCTTAATCCTCAGAGGAAACAACACAAAGATTCGAGAACTGATTGCTGACAAGCAGCCAAGCGCGCAAGTTGTATCGCGCGCAAATGGGCCGCGCGTAGATGGGCCGATGACATCAGCATACGCGAGAAGATTTCCTAAGTTCCAAATTTAGAAGACAATGATGATTTCCTAGATTTTATATTGCCTAATTTGTCGCGGAAACCCTAAGGATTATCACTATAAATAGAACACATGGAGGAGACCAAAGAGAGAGCTGATTTTGAAGAGAGGTTACGCCCAAGCTGTCGGAGCGAGCCAGAGTGACGCGCCAGACCCGACTACGCACCTTCAGGCTATTCATTCTTGTTACCTGTTGTTTCGTACATAAACATTGAGATGTCTACATTCAGCGTGTCTAGCTAACTTTCTGAATTCAGTTTCGACTTCAAACTATGAACAATATGTTTTGAGGTTTTATACTTAATGCATGATATGTTTAGTATTATTACTCTGAGTATAATTGCATGATAATTTGGTTAGATAGTTAATTAAGCGAAGCCTTTACCCGCAGACTTGATTATAGAATCTGTTATCTATTGTTAAACTAATCAGATGGACGTTACTGTGAATGGTTAGGAGTAACTTTAGGATAGTTAATCACTACTTTTACCGGATTCGTGGTTAATTAGACTAGGCTGGATAGTAATATCATAAAGACCTTTACCGAAATATATGTGTAAGTTATTAAGCCTTTACCGGACCTTAGCTTACGTGAACAATTAATCATAGATTGTTAGTAACCAGTGTTAAACATAAAGTTCATAGTGACAAGTCTAAACTGAGCTCATCTCTTATTTTTGTCTAAACTCTCGTAAGTAGAAATCTGTCACGCGCCAGTAGTTCTTGCGCGCCTGTCTTGTTCAGTTCCCTTTCACTCACAACCCCCAAGTTTTTGTTGTAGGAAGAAGAAGCTTCTCATCGTTCCCTGTGGATTCGACCCGTACTTGTTGTACTATATTAGTAAGGTTAGGAATAAATTTACAGCACTCAATGACGTGCCGTCAGTATCCTCCTTCTGTGTTTTCAAACTCTCAAGGTAGAAGGGGACTTGAAACTGGAATTCTCAACTGTTACTTTAGGACGTGCGATCCTAGCGTTAGATTTCGCTCAGTGGCATGTTACCCTCAAAAGGAATGTTGTTGACTTCCCTCATAAGGAATGCTAGCAGTATTGACCACTGTAGTTACTTCATTTTACTTTTTCCATCATATTCTCCACTTATACAACAACCATGATTTTATCCTTTTTGAATCTTTTCCATTGTATTTTTTTTCTTCATGACTTCCCTCGGGGTAATGGAGGTCATAATTTCCAGTTGCGCATTCCTTGTTTGACGCACAACAATTACACCATCTTTTCTTTGGTAGTATCCATCTACGCATCAACTGAAACTCTTCACAATCCCAAGGACAGCTACCAAGTGTATCGCTCATGGTTCGTTGAAAAACATTTGTGACACAAGGGCTACCCAAATGGTTAATGAGTGTCACACACAATAAGGATGTCCCTACTTCTACGGTGATGTTCTTCATGACAAAGTGATCCACATTAGATTAGGGCAGGGGGTTAGTGGATCCATTTGTCATGATAAGGCTAAGGCGGCTATGAAGAACCTTTTGGCTTGTAATGCGGGTGCAAAGTTAGGTTCTTCAAGACAAACAAAAACAAGCATGCTTGTTAAAGTTTTCAACATTCTTGCATAATGACATGCCTAGAGCTACATATTAATGACTATTTAATACTGAATTCAAGCTATATTAGTTATTCACATATGCACATCGAAACTACCCAATCATTGAAGCAAGGACTTGACAGGGAACGCACAAATTACCAGAGGGAAATCATACCTAGCTCTAGCCTTTGTTTCTCAAAGGGTTCCCTTTGCAAAGCCTTTGTGAATATGTCAGCCACCTGGCTCTCTGTAGGGCAATAGTCCATCTTAATTAGTCCTTTCTCTACACAATCACGTAAGAAGTGATATCAAATTTTTATATGTTTAGCTTGTGACAATTGAACTAATCCTTAAATATGCTATTAGCACTGGTGTTATCACATAATATAACAAGATAATCAATTATAACACCATAACCACTTAGCTGTTGCATGAAAAATAGGAGTTCAGCACAACATGCTATCTCTGTCACGTATTCATCCTATGCCCCTCTTAGGTAATGCATTATGCGTTTCACAGCTTTAACATTGTATTCTCTGGGGTCACTTTGAAACTTTATTTCTCTCAATGGTCTTTTTCGAATCATGATCCTTGAGACCTTCCTTCATCAATTTGAACAAAAAATGCATCATTAATTATGATTGAAATATGTTTACCCGAACCTGTGAGGTGTAGCACTTAATGTCTGCGAGTCAGGAATATTTTTTGAATGTCTTCATCTTTTAATTAGTCTCTGACCATTCCATTCTGCTTGTCCTTTCTCTATTGGTGATTCATTCTCAATCAGCACCTTCATTATCCAAGTGACGGGTGACGTCATCTTCATGTGTCTTCCCCCTCAGGTTTTGCATCAACAAATTCTTCATTCAATTTATGAGTAACGTCATCCCCTTCCCACTCAAGGTTAGCATAAATGTCACCCCATTCATGGTTAGCAACTATCCTTTCTCTCGCTCAAGGATAGCAGTAGCGTCTTTCCTATCAAGGTCAGCTTATGCATCTTAATTATGCTAAGATAGATTTCCTGTGCTTATACACTTCAATGAACACTCAATAGAGGTAAGTATGACACAATTCATTCCCTTCAGGTATTATGAAGATGCATTTAAGGGATAATAATGAAGATTTTCTAGAGGACTTACATTTTTAATATTTCTTTCTCAATTATGCTTACCTTCCTTGATCCTTTTGCTTTACCTTTCTTTTTGTTTTTGAATAATACGTATTCTTCGGAAACTTCTTGAAGAGTGATGAACTTATCTTGGTTACATGTCATCTGTCTATAATGCGCATTATCAATGTACCAAGACTCCTTCATCGCTCTTACCTGCAAGGGAAGAGTTAGTTTTTCCGTACCCAGACAAACTTGGGTTTTCTGGATTTGAAAGGTAAAGAGTTCATAATATCAGATAATTCAGTTTTAACTTTATGAGTATGTCA